>CM059333.1:11423567-11432759 GCA_030340685.1 Protosalanx chinensis
GTTGTTGAAGTGGCCTTGCTGCTTGAAGACGTACGACTCGCTCTGCCACTCCCACACCAAAAGCTGTCCTAACCCTGAGGGAAGATGGAACAAACATCGAAAGTCAGCGACACGTCATATTTAAGATGGCTGTTACAGAAAACAAACTCCAAATAGGGTTTGTAGCCATGTCAATGTCCATGTCTCAACAATCATCATTCCCGTATCTTTCCTACCTGAGCAGCCAAAGCCTATCCAGTCTCCCGAGGCGTTGATGGCCACTGAGGCGATCCTCTGGTCCGAGATGCTGAGGGAGTGGATGAGGTTGAAATCTGGGAGCTCGTGAAGGTGGAAGACCCCGGATGCAAAGCCCGTCACCAGGATGTGTGTGGGTTTGTGGAAGGTGGCGGCGGTCAGGTTGTTGAAGTCGCCTTCCTTGTTGAAAAAATGCCTTGTGCGAGGAAAAACAGAAAGGTGTGACCCTAGGCGTTTCCAAAATATGACATTCGACATTCTAGAGCAGTGTTTAAGCTGAGGTGAGTCGCAGGGGGGGTCTTACTTGCTTATCAGTTTGTATCTGACATTCGGGACCCCCTCCGTTTCTTTCGGTCCGTCCGCCTTCCCTTTGACGACCTCTCCTCGAGGTTCTCCATCATCTCCCTCCTCCCTGTTCTCGTCCTCCTCAGCCTCGTCCTCTTGGGCGTTTGGTCTCAGCGCTGGTGGTTTGGCCTGGGGGGTCCTCCTCAGCACCAGACCCTCTGGCTCTGTGTCGCTCTCCCACACACACAGCACCCCATCCTGACTCACTGTGTACAGCTGCAGAACACACACTGGGTTAAACTGGTTGCGTACTAAACGCACTCAAACCCTTTAAGGCAGTGGTTCTCAATTCCGGTTCTCAGGGCCCACACTGTCCGGCATGTTTTAAAGGTTTCCCCCTACCAACACCCCTGATTCAAATAAATTGTCATTATCAGGCTTCTGCTGAGCTTCATAAGGACCCATTCATTTGAATCAGGTGGGTTGGAGCAGGGGGAAAAATCTAAAACATGCAGGACCTGGGTTGAGAACCACTGCTTTAAGGGATGACAAAGCCCAGAACCTTTGGTGTGGAACAAAGCCGAAATAGGCTCTTGCCTTATTCTAAAGAAACTCTTCACTCACATCCAAACTGTCTTTTTCAAAGAAGCATCCGACGATGAGGTCCTTGTGTCCTCCGAGGGAGTAGTAGATCAGGTTGACCCAGCGCTCGGCTCCGAACACCCAGGTCGACATGTCTTTGCTACCCACAACGAAGCACCTGCAGCGGGGGAGAGGAGGAACAGGAAAGGGCGTGTTTACGGTGTGTAAAGTAGAATGGGTTTTACCTGAGCGAAATGTAATGAGCAGAGTCATGTGGCTGAGCGATTAGGGAGCAGGCCTGGTAAACAGGAGGTACCTGGTTCGAACCCCGGCTGCACCAACATGAAATTGTATCCTTGGGCAAGGCACTTTACCCTACTTGCCTCAGGGGGGAATGTCCCTGTACTTGCCGTAAGTCACTCTGGATAAGAGCGTCTGCTTAATGACGAAATGTGTCAGCTGTCACTCACTTGGAGTCGTCTGTCCAGTCGATGCAGGTCGTCTCATCATAGGGTCCATAGTAGCTCTTGTCCAACACGAAAGCGTTGAACTCACGTTTCTTCCCAGGGGCATGGTACATCAAGGCAACGTTCGCCTTAGTGACCACAAATTTCCTGCAGGTGACGAGATGAAAAGATATTCTCTCGTGTTCCAATCCGTTAAAACGATGCCTTACGGGGGGTTCAGAATTGCATGTAATGGAACATATAGCTGCTTTACCTTCCATCAGGAGAGAATCGTACACTGGTCACAGGTTTGTGGAAGTGGAAATGATGAAGCACAGCCTTGGTTACGAGACTGACCAACAATGCTGCTCCATCTGCAACAGACAAAATCGTAAAGTAAACTAACACTTGTCCAGAACTGTACATATTTAGTCTTAAAGTCAACCACTGCTTAGTCAACCATTGATCTCATGATGATGATACCTTCATCCACCAACACTGCCAAACCGCCATCGGGGGAAAGGCCAACGCAAGTAATGTTTTTCGTAGTGGCGACTGGCAGCGTCTCAGACTTGTTGCTGAATGGACAGATTTAAAAATGCGATCAGATCCCATTTACTTTAAAAAGGTCAGATCTTAAGAAGAGGGTTGCAGCCTTAACATACTTTTTTAAGTCGAAGACAGATATTCGGTTTCCAACCGGACTGATCACAGAGTTTCCATCTTTGGAGAAGCTCAGGTTCCCATGGCGATACACAGCTCCCAACAGGTTGGAAAACTAGGAGCACAGTTGGTATGATGACAAGACATGCATGCAGACAGCTGTACCATTCTGCACCATCTATACCATTGTGCACCATCTATACCATTCTGCACCATCTTCACCATTCTGCACCATCTTCACCATTTGGCACTATCTGTTCCTTCAATTTTGCACATCTGCATATACTATAGTACCATTTGGCACGATTTGTACATACAACACTGTAAATACTGTAAAGTTTTGTACAATACAGCTGTATGTTTGTCCTTCCAGATCACTTTTAATACCCTGTACATACTCTGTATATTCTGCTTATGCTACCTGTTTTGCACTTCTGGTTCGATGCTAACTTCATTTCGTTACCCTGTACTTGTACCTGTGTAATTACATTAAAGTGGAATCTAAATCTGAATATGAAATCCAGACTTTAACTTGAATGTTGATTTGACACTTCTAGTTCAACCACAAGTAAAGGTGGTAAAAATGTTATTTAAACCAGCTAACCAGCTAACTTTGTTTCCGAGGCAGCTTGTCAGTACTTACCCTGTACGCGAACTTCATATTGGCTTTGTTTTACGTCTCATGCGGTATTAAATATTATTTAGATCTTATATCTATTTGTGATTTAAGTATGAATTAAGTATCGTTCATCTCATGCTTGCAAACCACACGTGTGCCCGCTTGTGTTGACGCTACACATTTCCGGGTTTATGTGGCTGCAGAGCCATCTAGCGGCTGGAGGTTAAACTGCCGTGTAATTTACATTTACATGTACAGTATTCATTTAGCAGACGCTTTTATCCAAAGCGACTTACAGTAAGTACAGGGACATTCTCCCTGCGGCAAGTAGGGTGAAGTGCCTTGCCCAAGGACACAACGTCACATAGCCACAGCCGGAGCTCGATCTCAAAACCTTCCGATCACGAGGCCAACGCCTTAACCACTGAGCCATCTGACCCCCCCCAGAGAAAATAATAGAACCGTACTTCATGTACAAAAGTAAAACAGTTTTATTAAGTTTTGTTACAAACAATGTTTATTTTTATTTTATTATATTGGCCTCAGAGGTTAAGAGATGCATTAAATCTACACTCCCCTAAGTAACATTATGATGGCCTTATAATAACTTTGTATAATGGTTTTCTTTGCTTCCAGATATGAACAATGTGTCCAGCTCCATTTCCAGGTGATCTGTGTTCTCTGATTTCGAGTCCAGACCGATGAAGTCTTGATGAGCGTTTCCCAGCAGCCTCCACCAAGGGAGCTTGGCACCTTGAAGAATGGCATTGTGGGATTGCCGGGCTCTGGCGGCCACAGGGGTGGAGCGACTCCGGAAGACCTCGCAGTCAGGTGGGGAGGCAGCGCCCAGGGCAGGGGCATCTGGAAGAGGCGACAGAGGACACGTACATCATGACATCACCTGTGGGGAAATGTCCCTGTACTTTCTGGAGGTCAGGTGGCTGAGCAGTTAGTGTCAAACTGGTGACTTACAGCACAGCACAGGGACACATTCCCCTGAGGCAAGTAGGGTGAAGTGCCTTGCCCAAGGACACAACATCCCGTAGCCACAGCAGGAAATCGAATCACAAGGAATCACAACCTTCCGATCATGAGGCCAACGCCTTAACCTGCTGAGCCACCTGACTACCCTGGTAATCGTCAGTTCCATCCCACCTAAGGCAACATGATGTTGTGTCCTTGGGCAAGACACTTCACCCTACTTACCTCAGGGGAATGTCCCTGTACTCGCTGTAAGTCTCTCTGGATAAGAGCGTCTGATAAATGACTAGATGTTAAATGTGTGGTTCCTATAAAGAGGGGAAACCTACTGATGAGCAGCTCCAGGTCAGTGTTGATCTGAGCCAGCAGGGCCTGGGTGTGGATCTGGGCCTTCCTCTCCGCCTCCCTCCCCTGGAGGTGCTGCAGCAGCAGGGCCTGGGTCTGGGCGTGCAGCTCCCTAGTGCCCCCTTCAGACACCACAGAGGACTGCAGGGATGGAGGAATGGAGAGAGATAGTAAAAGAAGCCACATCCAAATATCGAGTCATGGCTTATGAAAACAAAATATAAAACACACACTATCCAGTCAGAATTCAGGATTTGTATCCATGGTGACTTACAGGGTGTAAGGCAATGTGTTCGTCCACCTCCTTCTTCAGCTCTGCTCTTCGCCTGTCTGTCAAACCTTGCGTGCCAATCCAAGGAGAGAGAAGAGGAGGGACTTTCCCCGCCCTTCGTTTTTTTAGGAACCGCAGAACCTGGAAGCCACGGGACTATGTGAGTTTTAT
Organism: Protosalanx chinensis; assembly: GCA_030340685.1. Lineage (NCBI taxonomy): Eukaryota > Metazoa > Chordata > Actinopteri > Osmeriformes > Salangidae > Protosalanx > Protosalanx chinensis. The sequence continues at coordinate 11,428,165 of CM059333.1, forward strand.
TCACACAAGGAAGTGTCTGTGTGTGTGTGAGTGTGTGTGTGTGAGTGAGTGTGAGTGTGTGTGTGTGAGTGTGTGTGTGTGTGTGTGTGTGTGTGTGAGTGTGTGTGTGTGCGTAATTACTGCTCTCTGCAGAACAACAGCCGCCCGGTACTGAGAGAGTGTGTGTCTGACTTGCTGGAATGTTCTCCTCTCCCTGTGACCTCGCCAAACCTTCTGGATGATCACAGCTGCCTGCCTCTCCACCTCGCCCAGGTACCTCTGCACCTGACCTGCACATGAGCACAGCTGTCAAAAAGACACCAAAGAGAGAAAACTTGTGTGTGTGTGCGTGCGTGTGTATCAATGTGTGTGTGTGTGTGTGTGTACATGTGTGTGTGTGTACATGTGTGTGTTACCTGGGGGCAGCAGATGCAGCAGCTCCAGCTGGCGCTGGTGGAACTCTCTCCTGGCTCTCTGTCTCCTGGCACACACCTGCAGACGAAGCTCCTCCTTCAGACGCTCATCCTGGGCCTGCTGCTGCTGCCGCCGCCTCTGCTCTCTGACAACACACACACACACAAACACACACAAACACACATACAAATACGCACACACACACACACACACAGGCAGGCACAAACACATACTTCTTGAAAGCAGCTACGGATTTTAAACCCTTGAACAACTCCCTTCAAGCTGACAACACACACAGACACACACACACACACACACACATACACAAACACACATACAAATACGCGCGCACACAGGCAGGCACAAACACACACTTCTTGAAAGCAGCTACGGATTTTAAACCCGGATTTTAAACCCTCCCTTTTAAACCCTCCCTTCACGCTGACAACACACAGACACAAACACACACACACAGACACAAACACACACACACACACACACACCTGAAGCTCCTCTGTAGCCTGCTGACAGCTGCCGGAAGTTTCTTCAGCCTCCTCCTGGTCAGACAGGCCCGCCACGCAGCCTGAAGGACGCACGCTGCGCGCACACACTCCTCTGACACCTGCTGGTAACAAGGGAGGCCAACACACACTCCTAAGCGCGTGCACAGAAACACACACACACACACGCGCGCCGCAGTTGTTCTGGGTACCTTTGTCTCCGCTGGTTCTTGAGCTCCACCTTGCAGCAAGTTTAACAGCTCGTCCACTTCCTGATCCAAGCCACGCCCTCTGTATTCCTTACCAATGATCTTGTCCAATCCTGGTGTGCACGAGACACACATACACACCCAACAGCTCAGCAGTCATGATGCCTAACTTCAGACTAACTTTGAGGTGTGTGCAGGTGTGTTCATGCTGTTCCCAGCCCACCTCTGAATCGGTTGACGATGAACCGCAAGGTGGTGCCCTTTTGCCTGGCAACAAGGAGGAGCAATCGAACCGCTGCCCCGCCCACGGCTGACTGAGAGGAGTTGGTCAACTCGAACGCAACATCGTCCAGGAAGACGGCCAGGCAGTCCAGCCTCAGATCTGCAACTAACTCACTATAAAGGAAGGATGTGGGGGGAGGGGGGGGTAAAAGAGGAAAAAGTCAGTTATAGAAGGGAAGGGTGATAGACAGGAAGGCTCTATTCGGTCGGAACGTCGGCTTCCTCGATCCATAACGCTTCCATTAGCAGTGCTGATGCGCTCCTAACACTGACCTAGGTAATGCGATGCTTGGCAGCGGAGATGGAAATACCTGTTGGCGGAGAGGACCTGTTGCCATAGAGACAGGCACGCCTGTTTCACCCTCTCATCCTCGCTCAGCTGGATGTGCTCGTAGAGTGGGGACTGGAGGGCTACGGAGGAGCAACGGTAGAGGATGAGGATACGATCAAGAGGTGGGGGAGGGAGGGGGGGGGGGTCAGAGGTTACAAGAAAAAAGCAAGAAAACGATATTTCTTTTTTCATTGTTGACGTCTTCCAATGGCAAACACTCAGGGTTCTGCGTTGTGCTGTGGGCGAGTTTTGGATGGTGCCCTCGTGTCTCACCTTGGGACGCCAAGTGGTTGTGTCCTTTCAGAAGCCAACACAGCGAGTCCATGACCTTCCTAAAGTGATGCAACATCTCAGGCTGTCTATAGGCCTACAGACGAAATGGGAGAAGCAAGGGGGAAAAGAGAGGGGGGAGAGAGGTGTCCAAATGTCTAAGTAAGACACTCTTAAATAACTAATTAAGTCTCGAGCGTGTTTGTGTCTCACCTCCAGAGCTGTCATCAGCCGATGAGCCAATGACAGAAGGTTATTTGTGACGGACGGGAGCAGCTTCCTATTGAAGGCCAGCTCGTCTCTGTCAAGTTTCACGCCCACACAACAGGAGCTGCAGAAGAAAAAGAATCAAGTTTAATTTAAAACACAATAATCTGAAAGCACAAAATAAATGATCTGATCATTTCTGGACCACAGGTCACGTGGCTCAGCGGTTAAGGAGTTGGTCTCATGATCAGAAGGTTGCAAGTTCGTCTGGCTGTGGCTACATGACATTGTGTCCTTGGGCAAGGCACTTCACCCTACTTGCCTCAGGGAGAATGTCCCTGTACTTGCTGTAAGTCACTCTGGATAAGAGCGTCTGCTAAATGACTAAATGCAAATGACAAGTGACTCGTTCACGTTGTTAAAACGGACACATTTCAAACTCACCTCAGTATTTCAGCCATGTGTGCAGCAGTTGCATAACCTCCCTCCACCTTGTCATAGTTCAGACTGAGCCCATCTGCGCAGTACTTCAGCACTCCATCTCTGTACAAGTCTCGCTTGAATGCATCCAGTTCTGCCGCATCTTGGACAGATTTTCTACCCAGGAGATCTACATCGTGAAGTAACATGAACGGGTTCACACATTCCGAAATGCATTTACGGCTGACCTGCACATTGACATGACATTTAGACTACATTGATTCATTTAGCAGTCGAGACATCAAAGAGAAAGCTTTCCAAAGGAGCATCGCTCCCTGATCAGAACAACGAGATGACATCAGAATCAACTGTTAAACACAGTTAAAAACCTATCCAGTTAGACTCTAACAAACCACGATATGAGCATCTTATATTATTTAAAAAAAGGTTGTTAATGTTACCTTGCAGCTTTGACAGAACCAGATAAAGTCGCTCCTCTGGCTTCAGGTCTGTCCTGCTCACCACATCACACAGACTCATCACTCTGTTACGTGTTAGCAGCAGCTAGCAGCAGCGCTACCCGTTCAGCTCAAAAAACCGCAGCTTGCTAATACATTTGTTAATCTTTATGTCTATTACAAGCTACTTGGCCGTCGCCACGAAGCTTTAATTGCATTGAATGTAACTGAGATAGCTCGCTAGCAGACCTCTATGTCATGTCGCTAGCGCTGCATGCTAATGAAAACCAGAATCGCGTCCGTTTCTACGGTAACGTGACGTCATCGGCATGCGACTAAAGACGCAGGCCAGCAGCCAGGTCGCAGGATTCAAACGCACTAGATTGGAAATGTCTTGCAATGTATTGCAAAGACTGTGTCAGTTTCTTGTCCAAATGTAACAATTCGTATTGCTATTGAACAGCTGATAGGAATAGTCAAACAGATGCTGGCTGAGCTCCATCAGCTGTTGATGAAGTCTGACAGTGGGGGGTGGGGGGGGGGGGTGGGGTGAGGAGAGCTGGGAGAGGGGAAAGTAAAGCGCCACACTGGCTGACTGATTGCACAGGATGGACCTTGCAGGTCCTCACCCCCAGGCAGCGCTTGAAGCCCAGGCGGAAGGTGCCCATATCCTTAACCACCTTGTCAGCCTGCCGACGCCACCAGCTGGTGACAGAGACAAAGGCCCAGGAAGTGAGGGAGCAGGAAGAGAAGAGATGCAGTGGAAAACAACTGAGAATGTGGTTTAGATGGTTGTAACGTGGGTGTGTCCTCTGAAGACAGGACAACAGTGGAAGTGACCCAGGAGGAGTGTGTGTGACAAAAGACAGAAGCAGCTGGATGAATTCTGAAGTGTATAGGGACATACTTTCTGCTAAGATTCCGCTAAATGCAGCAAAGTTGATTGGATGGCGCTTCACAGTACAGATGGACAATGATCCAAAACGTACTGCAAAATCAACCCAGGAGTTTTTTAAAGCAAAAAAATTGCTGAATATTGTGAATATTCTGCAGTGGCCGAGTCAATCACCAGATCTCAACCCAATCCAGCATGCATTTCCCTTGCTCGAGACAAAAACGTAAAGCAGAAAGACCCACAAACAAGCAACAACTGGAGACAGCTGCAGTAAAGGCCTGACAGAGCATCACAAAGGAGGGAAACCCAGCTCTTACTCTGCAGGATGGCTGCAGCAGGTTATCTGGCTGGGTTCGTAGGGCAGCCTTGGCAAACCCACAAACCCAATTTAACTTTCCTGGACATGTTGGAAACAGGGGATCCTGCGGTGGGACAGGGGGCAGGGAAGGGAAAGGAATTAAGCAGGCTGTTGATTTCGCATTTTGAAACGAGAATGGGTTTCTTTACCATATGGTGGCGTGCTATCCATGAAGCCTACAGAGAAAGCAGAGGACAGGCTTGGTTATATTGCAATACTGTGAAGGACATTGTGTCTCTTTAGTGACAATGCCGCAAAATGCCCACAGGGGG
>CM059333.1:11433259-11511034 GCA_030340685.1 Protosalanx chinensis
GTCTTTGTGGAGTGTATTGTTCATGGATTATGGTTTCTGTGTACATTATTCAATTATCTGTGGTGTGGGAATATCCCCAAAATTACATGACAGAATTCATTGAATTTTTGCCTCTTAAATATGTTATCATCTTTACAGTATTGTGTCGGTTTAGACATACCACAATGTTGCTAATGTCTTCTAAGAGGTCTATCTACAGTATATGCTGCATGTAGGACATAATATGTTGCAGTACTTCTACAAATCGACAAATCAGTTTAAAACTGTTATTGTGTACACTCTGTGTTAGCCCGTCTAGGTAACATCATCATCATCATCTCGCTCTCCGGTCTCGTCAGTGAATTCTCTTTCCCAGGGTTTCCTGCGACAGATGCAGAGACTTTGGGTTGGGGAACACCCCAGAATTCCTCCTAGAATTAGTGTGTGTGTGTGTGTGTGTGTGTGTGAGTGTGTGATTCCAGATAGTTCTTGGAGGCACAGCCGTGATTTACATATGTGATATTTACCCAATCAGCAGCATTTCTCTCAAGGGTCCAGTAAAAGTGGCGGGTCGTAGTAGATTACTTTCCTTTTCTTGTCCTTTCCATCCTTAGTTCCCACCCTTGTCTGTCCCTGTGTGTCCCCTTCCTGCCCCCCCCCCCTCCCCCCCCCCCTCCCCCGCTCCTTTTCTCCTTCCTTTCCTGTGTTTGTGCCAGTTTTGCCCCCTCCCTCCCTCCCCCCCCTTTCCCAGTCTCCCTCCCTTTCTCCCCTCCCTCCCCCTCCTCCCTCCCCCTCCCCCCTCCCTCCCTCCCCCCCCTTTCCCAGTCTCCCTCCCTTTCTCCCTCCCTCCCTCCCCCCCCCCCTCCCTCCCTCCCTCCCCCCCTTTCCAGTCTCCCTCCTTCTCTCCCTCCCTCCCTCCCCCCCCCCCCTCCCTCCTCCCTCCCCCCTTTCCAGTCTCCCTCCCTCAGGCGGGGTGATCTTATGCTCCAGCCAGTTGTTGTGTGGTTAACGATGACTCTTCCCTAAATCACGCGCAGGGCCTTCAAACAAACCTGGCAACCCTTTGCAATGTCCCTCCATATGTTTTACATTTTGTCTTTAGGTAGGAAGCTCAAACCTGGCAACCCCAGAGGTCCTGTGCAGCGTTCTGTCAGGATGTTTGGATTTTGGTTGTGTGACTTCTCTCGTTTCGTAGGTAAATGAAGCCTAAAGGGTTGGCACGACGTGAATGACACCCTCTCTCTTCCTCTCGTTCTGCCCCCCCCCCCAGCTGTCCGGTGGCTGCGAGCTGACCCGTGGTTCTGCTGGACTTCTCGGCGGGCGGCCCCGGGGAGCTGAGCGTGCGCTGCGGTCAGACTGTGGAGCTGGTGGAACGTTCCGGCGAGCGGCCCGGCTGGTGTCTGGTCCGGACCACCGACCACACCCCCTCTCAGGAGGGCCTGCTGCCCCATGAGCGCCCTCTGCCTGTCGCACTCCCACAGTGCAGACATGGATGGCCTGGCTCCCGTCGCCACCAGCGCCAAAGGTCTGCACGCATGGACGCACACGCCCAACACAACACACACAATGACTGGATTACATTCAAAGTGTGGCAATCCTCCATAACCAAACACAAAAAAAGGGCTCGACTGCTACTCATCCCAGCTGATAAGGACTGGCTTATAATGTGCATTACCCCCGTCCTTCCTATTGGACAGTATCACCTGTCACAAACCAGGAAATAGTCCATAGTATTCTTTGAATAAAGTATATCGCTCAGTATTTGGAAAAATACCTTCTGTGGGGTTACACAATGTCGGATACGAAAATTGCAACCATCTTCAACAGAGCTATTTGTAAAAATGCCTAACAAGATCAACGTAGTAGACTCAGTGGTCTGCAGTTGTGATAGAAAGCTTCGTTGGTTAAATTTTGACCACAGTGGTGTTCAGGAAGTAGCCTTATTGTCTTCCTATCACTTCCTATGTCCGCAGTGTTTCATTTCCTGTTTAATTTAGGGGTATTTAAACATCCCTCTCCAGAACTTTCATTAGTTTATTGTGTGTGTGTGTGTGTGTGTGTGAGAGAGAGAGAGAGAGAGAGAGAGAGAGAGAGAGGCATCCCTTAGATGAAAAGGTATTTAACAATAAACACAAAACAATGTATCACATAAAAACCAAACTGTATCATCCTAAAAGTGCCTAAACACACACACACACACACACACACAGTTAATACTTAAACTGAGACGCCAGGGACATCAACAAAGTGTCCTGAATTTTTTATTTGTGTTATTTTTCTTTGTATTATAAATGAAGTTTCAGTGCATGAAATTCACTACGGACCTTCTAGTATGTTTGCATGTGTGGGTCTGTTTCTGTGTGTGTGTGTGTGTGTGTGTCTACGTTGGTAGAAGGGTTGTCCGAATGTTAAGTTTCGTGCCAGTGTTAATCTCTAGTTTGTTTTAGCAGAACAGGCTAAATCATTCCTGACCTTGCCAAGAACACAGATACACACACAGATACACACACAGATACACACACAGATACACACACAGATACACACACAGATACACACACAGATACACACACAGATACACACCCATAAGCCTGGGGGCAAAGGTAAAGTCTCAATGGGAGTTTTTTCGAGGGTTAAACATTGACCCGACGTCTAAAACCTACAGTCTAGCCTAACACAGGAATTCTGTAGGTGTTGTGTGTTTGGAGGGGGGGGCGGGGGGGGGGGGGGGGGGGGGGGGGGGAGAGAATGGGGGTGGAGGGGGGGGGGGGTGAGTCCACCCGCCTTACATTGCACTGTAGGACCACACACACACACACACACACACGCAACACACGATCGCTCCTCGGGTGACGTCCTCTTTCACAACTCGTTCCGCTACTTTGACTTTCAGCCGCTTGGTCCCCCCCCCCCCCCGCCCCTGAAACCGCTCCTGACCCCGCCCCCGGACCCGCTCCTAACCCCGCCCCCGGACCCGCTCCTAACCCCGCCCCTTACCACCGCCCAGGCGGTTTTGAGCTCTGCTCACAGGTTGAGTTTCAGTCAGGAGTTCAGTGGAGCACCTTCCCTCTGTCCTCCTCTGCCTCTGTCCTCCTCTGCCTCTCTGTCCTCCTCTGTCCTTCTCTGTCCTCCTCTGTCCTTCTCTGCCTCTCTGTCCTCCTCTCCGTCTGTCTCTGGTGGTCTATTGGGGAGGCATGCGCAGTGGAGAGGGTGTTTTTTATGCTCCAGAGTTTTGGCTTGGATGCTGGGACGGAATGATGAGAAGCAGGTGGGTGGTGTGTGTGTGTGTGTGTGTGAGGTGTGAGTATGTGAATTTAAGTGTGAAGACCAGTTTACTGTCACTGTCATGTGTGTGTGTGTGTGTGTGTGTTTGTCAATAACCTTATAGTAAATAGTGTTATATTAGTCTATTGATCTCAGTCATGGTCAATTGGGTTTGACCGAGTGACACCAGAGAGACAGACGAAGAGTGATTGCGCTAGACACAGAAACTCTTAGTGTGACTCAGGCTGAGTAAGAGAGCGTGCGTGCGTGTGTGTGTGTGTGAGGTGAGGAGGGGGGGGGATATTCACTAAGCTGCCATTTTGCTTTGCCTGCAGAATGTTCACCTCTGTGTTTGAAAGCTTATCTGTCCTCACATCCCATTCACAAAAGACAACACACCCCCACTTCCACTCTCCCAACATAACACACACACACAGTGGCCATATTTGACATTCCTTAACATACATGAGTGTGTGTGTGTGTGAGTTTGTGTGTGTGTGTGTGTGTGTATGGGTTTGATATGGTTGTAGTTGATTATATATTCAGTCAGATTTTCAGACACGCTCATCCATGGTTTCCCTCATTAAAGGTGCGTTTGCACGCGGGTTTATTCAGGCGCAACTGAGCGACTGTTTGTTTTCTTCGAGTCTTGTTTGTGTGTTCAGTCAACAGAGCGTTTCCTTCGAGAGGAAATTTACCTGAGGGGAGGAAGGCAAAAACTATCTCTGCAGCCCTCCTCCTTCCTCACTTCTTTTTTCTGGTATTCTCTCTATCTTCTGGCAAAGTCTTTCGATTGAGAAACTTTTTCACCTGGCTTCCCCATTTCTTTCCTCGCTTTTTCAGAGTCATCTGCCTTTATTTTGTATCCTTTTCTACCCCCATTTTATTCATTCTTGCAGTCTTCTCTCCACCTCTTTCACTTTTTTCCCTCCAATTTATTTTGATGGATAAAGCGTCTGCTAAATATGTATTTATTTATCTCACTAGAAACCAACTCAGTGGGGTCAGGTGACAGCAGATTGGAGTCGGCCGCTACCCTCCAACCCTCCCTGGTCTCCAGCAGCGCGGCGGTGACCTCCCCCCTGGGATCGGTGGGCTCTCCCGGGGTCAACGTGGGTTCCCCGGGCCCCAAACGCAGCGGCTCTGGTACGGGGAACACGCTGAAGCGCTGGCTGACAGTCCGGTGAGGAGACTGAGCCAGGGCAAAGCTGACAGCCAGGGGAAGAAACCTCCGCTACGCACCCGGAGGAGGGAGAACCGTCCTGAGCTGGCCACGCCGCTGACGGCCAACACGCATGTGGTAGGACGCACGCAGACGCAAAACACGCAGTGACGTTTAAAACAAGGATAATCATCATGCTGTGATGACCAGGTACAGACTGACTCTGTCTCTCTGTCTCTCTCTGTCTCTCTCTGTCTCTCTCTCTCTCTCTGTCTCTCTCCATCTCTCTGTCTCTCTCTGTCTCTCTGTCTCTCTCTCTCTGTCTCTCTGTCTCTCTGTCTCTCTCTCTCTCTATCTCTCTATCTCTATCTCTGTCTCTGTCTCTCTGTCTCTCTCTCTCTATCTCTCTCTGTCTCTGTCTCTCTCTCTCTCTATCTCTATCTCTGTCTCTCTCCCTCTCTTTCTTTGTGTTTGCAGAAGGGTGGGAAGAGGGAGGAGTCGGTCCAGAGCGGGGGAGAGGAGGAGCCTGAGGAGGAGCCCCACACTCCCCTGCCTCCTCCCATGGAGATCATCAAAGACCCCAACAACCCTGAGGTGAGGAGGGAGGGAGGGAGGGAGGGAGGGGGAGGGGGGGAGGGAGGGAGGGAGAAGATCAAGAAAGTAAAGAGACAAGGATATGGAGAACAGGTGGAGTCAGGTGGCTGAGAGAATCAGAACAACGTGTCAAATGACGTTGTGTCCTTGGGCAAGGCACTTCACCCTACTGTCCTCAGAGGGAATGTCCCTGTACTTGCTGTAAGTCACTCTGGGTTAGAGCCTCTGATAAATGACAACATGTGATGTAAAAGGAGTGCTCACTCTGTTTCTCTGTTTCTTAGGGACTGGATTCAGACCAGGGTTCGAATGAGTCTGATACGGAGCAGAAAAACAAAGCTTTGAGGGGCCGCATGTAAGACACACACACACTTTCAACACCCAGGTGAATATGAGAGTGACTGATGACTAATTAACCTGCTCTGTGTGTGTGTGTGTGTGTGTGTGTTCCAGGTTTGTCGTAAATGAAATGGTACAGTCAGAAAAGGATTACGTGAAGGACCTGGGTGTCATAGTAGAGGTAAGACCAGCCGACCAATCGCGTCCTTTTAAAAAGGAAGTTTGGTCCGGTCCAGCATCGTTCCTCGTCTCTTTCCGTCCTTCTGCTGTTCTCTCTCTCTCTCTCTCTCTCGCCTTTTCTCTAACACGTTTCTCCTTCCGCTGCCTCTCCTTCTCACCGTTTTCTTCTCGTTCCAGGGCTTCATGTCCAGGCTGGAGGTGAGAGGAGTTCCTGAGGACATGAGGGGGAAAGATAAGATCGTGTTTGGGAACATCCATCAAATCTACGACTGGCACAGAGAGTAAGCACAAGCTTAAATGCTTCACAATTGACATTGACATTCATTCAGCAGACGCTTGTATCCAAAGCGACTTCCAAGAGAGAGTTTTACTTTACCAAGAGCATCGGTCACTGATTATAGCAACGTGATAGACCACAAACGTAGCGGGTTTATAGATTAGGAAACATACATCGTGAGAAAAGTGTCAAAGGGACGAGCCACACACACACACACACACACACACACTCTCACATCCTTGACAAGTACATAGTCACTTCTTAATGATACATGAATTCTTATTTGTTGATCTTATTCCGTGATGCCAGGTGAATCTGACAAAGGTGTCATATATTCTTTGCAGTTTTTTCCTGGTGGAACTGGAGAAATGTGTTGAGGACCACGATCTGCTAGCTGAACTCTTCATTAAACATGTGAGTGTTGCAGTTCTGTGTGTGTGTGTGTGTGTAGGTGTGTGTGTGTGTTTATGGTTCAACGTGTGTGTGTGCCCTCTTGTGACTGCGCCAAACAAACAATAGATAAAAGAAGGCCAGTCTAAAGGTTTTACTACAGGTATTAAGAATGTATTCTGAACCCACGACTTTCCTCGCAGGAAAGGCGGTTGCATATGTACGTGGTTTACTGTGAGAACAAGCCCCGCTCCGAGTTCATCGTGGTCGAGTACGAGTCCTTCTTCGAGGTGAGTCACTTCCTCCTCTGACTCTTCTGGCTGGTCCATTTCTGGAGAATTTAACCAAGAGAATGACCGAGAACTGAACCTCAACTGGAATCTGATGGCCATGAATGTGTGTGTCTGTGTGTCTGTATGTGTATGTGTGTGTGTGTCTGTGTCTGTATGTGTGTGTCTTTATGTGTGTGTATGTGTGTGTGTGTCTGTGTTTGTATGTGTGTGTGTCTGTATGTGTGTGTGTGTGTGTCTGTGTGTGTCTGTATGTGTGTGTGTGTGTCTGTATGTAGGAGATTCAACGTGAGATCAGCTGTCGGATGTCAGTCAGTGACTATCTCATCAAGCCCATTCAGAGGATCACGAAATATCAACTTCTGCTCAAGGTGCTCACATACCTACCTGTTACTACCTGTTACTACCTGTTACTACCTGTTACTACCTGTTACTACCTGTTACTACCTGTTACTACCTGTTACTACCTGTTACTACCTGTTACTACCTGTTACTACCTGTTACTACCTACCACCTACTACACGAGGTCCAGGATAAACACATTTAATAGCTTCTTGTCTCTTCCTCTCTCTCTCTCTCTCTCTCCCCCTCTCTCTCTCTCTCTTTCTCTCTCCCTCTCTCTCTCTCCCTCTCTCTCTCTCTCTCTCTCTCTCTCCCTCTCTCTCTCTCTCTCCCTCTCTCTCTCTCTCCCTCTATCTCTCTCTCCCTCTCTCTCTCCCTCGCCCTCTCTCTCTCTCTCCCTCTCTCTCTCTCTCCCTCTATCTCTCTCTCCCTCTCTCTCTCCCTCGCCCTCTCTCTCTCTCTCTCCCTCTATCTCTCTCTCTCAGGACTTCTTAAAGTACAGCTCCAAAGCAGGAGTGGACTGTGAGGAAATTGAGGTGGGACCATCGTTATTCTTCAGCATCATTATCCCAAACACATTACATGCAAAGTGGAGCCGAGGAACATAATATTTACATACACATTCATGCAGTAGCATAGCCACCCAAGCTTCATGTAGCTTGATGAGTTGAGAGCCAAGTTCAAGTGTAGCTAGCAGAGGACTGCATGAACGTCCCTGGTCTGAGTTTTTTCCTGGGTTATGAATGATTTAAACGCACCTTGAATTCTCAGGTCCTTGCGTTTACGCTGAGAACCTGCTAAATGTTTTAATCTTTCGCCCTGCGTGTGTTTGTGTTGGTCTGTGTGTTTCTCTGCGCGGATGCGTTGCGTGTCCCCCTCCACAGAAAGCCGTGGAACTGATGTCCCTGGTGCCCAAACGCTGTAACGACATGATGAACCTCGGTCGCCTGCAGGATTACGAGGTACGGCCCTGCCCTTTGACCCCCCCCCCAACCCCCACCCAACCCCCACCCCAACCCCAACCCCCAGCCCTCGGCCACAGCCACCCCCCATCCCCAACCCCCACCCTGGTTGCGTGGAGACCAAGTGTGTGTGACCAAGCCCCCCTTTTGGGGTCGGGGCGGGGGGGGGGGGGGGGTGCAGGGTGGAGGGCTCAGGCGGTGACGGTGCTGTGGTGCCGTGTTCCCCAGGGGAAGCTGACAAGCCACGGCAAGCTGCTGCAGCAGGAGACCTTCTGCGTGTGGGAGCAGGACGGAGGGGTCCTCTCCCGCAGCAAGGAGAGAAGGGTCTTCCTCTTTGAGCAGATCGTCATCTTCAGTGAGTTCATCCGCAAAGGATCCTCCACGCCCGGCTACCAGTACAAGAAGAGCATCAAGGTGAGGCCAAAAGGGTGTGTGTGGGGGTGTGTGGGGTGTGTGGGGTGTGTGGGGGTGTGTGTAGGTGTGTGTGGGTGTAGGTGGGGATATGTGTGGGTGTAGGTGGGAGAGTTGGATACGGTGAACTTGTATTAACTGGGTCCGTGTGTATGTAAGGTTAGGGTTAATCTGTGTGACTGACTGGATGTGGATCGTGTGACCTGTGACCTTTGACCTGTGTTTGCAGGTCAGCTACCTGGCCATGCAGGAGAATGTGGAGGGAGACCCCTGTAAGTTTGTGCTGTGGTCTTGGGGGTCCGCGGAGCGCTTCACTCTGCAGGCTGCCAGCCCCTCCGTCAAACAGCTGTGGACGTCACACATCACTGAGTTACTGAACACCCAGAGCAACTTCCTCTCTGGTGAGACTCCGCAGGTCAAAGTTGACAAGCTTAATGATTTGTTTCTGTAAAAAAAAGTGTGCAGGCCCAATGGGGAGCAGTGAAAATGGCTTGGATAAGAAGTCACCATTGACTTTTAAACAAGAGTTTTTCAGGAGACTTATATCAAATGTGTGTGTGTGTGTGTGTTCAGCTTTGCAGTCTCCCATTGAATATCAGAGGAAGGAGGGTGGGGGCACCCACACGGTGTCCCGCCCCCTGTCGGGCTGCGGGATCAAAACATCAGGCCGCCCCCCCTCCGTGCCCCCCACCCCCAACGGACACAACACACACACGCAGCGGGAGAGCGAGGCACAGGAGGACGAGGTCAGATAAGATCACATAAACTCGATTGTTCCAGAGACGCAGACACACAATTCTGCCGGGTTAATAATAGTTCACTGTAGGAAACTGCGCGCATGCGGCAGACTGCGCATTTAGTTTTAGTTGCATGGATGACGGTGTATAAGGCTGCGTTACAGAAGTCATTAGGGAGTCATGTGGCGCAGTCGGTTAGGGAGTCGGGCTAGTAATCAGAAGGTCCCTGGTTCGAACCCCGGCTCTGTCAACATGATGTTGTGTCCTTGAGCAAGGCACTTCACCTTACTTGCCTCAGGGGGAAATGTCCCTCTATTTGCTGTAAGTCGCTCTGGATAAGACTGTCTGCTAAATGACTAAATTCTACATTGTATTTATTTTTCATTTCATTAGTATGCCACATATAGGTTCTATGTTTGCGCATTCCTGCCAAAGTGAATTCTATGTTTGTTTATCTTGCATAGCGAATAAACCCCCATTCTGATTCTGATTCTGATTCTGAAATGGAAATGGAAATGACAGGAATAGGTCTTGAAATGCTGCTTCAGCAGTGACAACACTGTGTGTGTGTGTGTGTGTGCATAGGAGCTGGTGCTGGTGACCCAGGACTTCACAGCTGTACGGGAAGATGAGATCACCGTGCTTCGCGGAGAGAAAGTGCAGATTTTATCCTCCAACCAGCACGGCCAGTGCCTGGTCTACCGGCCCGCCAACTCAGAGTCTCCCCCTGCTGAAGGCTGGGTGCCCCGCAGCGTTCTCCACAACCACTGACAAACAACGCCAACCCCTGACTACCGCTACCCACACTCCACCAACCCTCTCAACAGCAACTAGTTTGTTTTAATACTAGTTAAACCCAGTAACACTAGTGAAACCCACACAGCTTCAAACCAACTAGGGAACCGCTGGTTAGTTAAATCAGATATGCAAACCCAACTTGCTGCAATGACAAACTTGTCTTGGAAACTAAACAAAAACAGCTAGTTTAACACAGGGTACATCTTTCCCGATCAGGTGGTCAGCCTGTCAGTCTCATATGCACAGCTTGTTCTGATAACATAGGCTGGTCTCTCATTGTCAGTGCCGATTCCATTTCAACCAGTAACGTGCTCTTAGTCCAAGACAACTAACAGGTGCTACACCAGTCGACCTCTGAGGCCGCAGACGGGAAGAGGCCTGGCAGAGCGAGGCTCCGCTGGAGGCCGGGGTGGAGGCTGTCCACGTTGACATCTGGAGCGGAAAACAGACTTTTATTGGAGGAGACAGGAGTGGATGACGTCATCCTACGACCGGAGGAGCAGCTGCTCATTGGTCCAAAAAAGATGTAGGGGAGGGGCACATGACTGTACTGCCGAATGAGGCTGGAGAGAGGGGAAGAGAGAGGGGAAGGGTCTGTTTTTAGAGACGATAGCAGCAGCTGGATGAGGTGCGAGAAGACGGGATGTCAGCAGGTTATGTTTACAACATCACAGTGTATCGAGGGGCTAAAGATACTCTGAACTGACCCCACCCACACCTCCAAACCTGGGTACCCCCCTGCCAGGTGGCCGAGGCAACATCATTCTTTTGTTGATATATGTAAAAAGAAGAAGATGAAGAAGAAGACGAAAAAAGAGAAAGTCTCACGACGTCGAAGTCGGAGCGCATTAAGCAAAATAAAGAGTTCTTATATGATTATTATATTCTGTTTTTCACCTAAATAGGAAACAGAGAAGTATTGTCATGTTACCGTCCGTGCGAGTGTGTGTGTGCGAGTGTGCGTGTGTGTGTGTGTGTGTTAGTGATCATCGAGGTGTTCCTTCTTAGGGCTCCTGTGTTCTCCATGTTTTTTCACTGACAGCAAACTGTCTCCTGTTCTGACCTGTGTCCTTTTGATGTCGTTTCCTGTGTAGAGTTGCTGTTCCGGAGAGTTGTGCTGTGCAGAGGGCACTCCCAATGTGCATCCTTGTACTTTTAATGTAATCCAGAGTTTAAAGCGTGATATGATGCATTCGTTTGAACGTGTAAATAATATTTTACAGCTACGATTATGATTCAGCAGCAGAGACATGAAAGTTACATCATCTCAACTAAATATCTCAGTGCTCATTGTTAAACCTCATTTCACCATATTGGATTGAAAGGTTGAACAGGTGAGCTTTCAATTCTTCTCTTTCTAGAAGTTGCCTGGAGACCCAGTGTAAGGATAATCTACCCCCCTAACCCCAACTCCAAACCTTAAATGAATTAGATGGGTTGAGAGAGAAAAAAAGACACAACTGTGACTTCTCTGTCTCTGGCCCTCAATGTTTGGTTTGAAACTGGGACTGCACTAGCAACACTCTTGCTGTCCTGCCATTAAAGATCTTAAGTTGTATATTTTTTTGTGCCATTGCATCCAGCACACCCTACTGCCCATACACACTAACAAAGTTAGTGCCCTTGATGGAGCATGGCGTGTGCTTAGGGACATAACCTCTATCGTACAGGATCTACGTGGATTTGTATATAAGAAACGGCCACTATCACCTCTTAAGTTATGTATTGTGGTTTGTAATAAAGACCATTTTTCATCTCTTAAATGCGAGGCTCGTGTTTGTGTTTTGTCTTGGTTGGTTAGGGTCAGTTTAGAACAAGCTTGTGACGGATCTTGAATTCAGAGGTTTGAGTTCTGTAACATGCCATTCTGCATGGCATATTAACCTAATCCCCTTCAACAATTAAACCAGCTTTTTGACAAATAAATTGTCGAAATCAAACGCTATCTTAGTTATTTGCGCAAATATGGACAACGTCTCTGCTTTAAGAAAAACGGTGGATGTGATTACATCCGGTTGATTTCCGACTCATTGACAACACTCATTGAATTAAGCGTCTTGTAATTAAGATCATAACATGACAGAGTAGTCAATACTGTTTCTGTAAGTGAATTACTGATATTTTCTTGAAACGAACTGAATCAAGACCGGATCAACAGTCTCTCAGACTATCACTTCATCTGTCAGTAACCTGGGATCACCATAAGGGGGCGCCATACGAAATCAAATGAAACATAAAACTCGGGACAGTGCTCCTTTTTAATAGCTTTTTTTTTTACTGCTCATTTTACTATTCAGTATCAAATAAAGATATGCACCGAGATCAACTATTTATGGGAAACTATTTATAAGACACAGTTACAAGAACTGTGGGATAAACTTTTCTAGCTTGCACTTATAGTTCCCTCCCCCTCATCTAAAACCCAACTTTCCCAACGTTACTCCTCCTATCAAGCCAGATAAAGGTGCATGATCGGTGTTGGAGGATCCCAGGCTGAGGTCCCCAACATGATCACTGCTCCACCGGTCACCACGCACCCCTCTCTGATGTCACCTCCACCTGCAGGTAATATTTGGAGTCGTTTAAACTTCTGCATTGAAGCAGGGCCTGTGTTGAAAATAAGATATACGGTCATAACTTTTTATTTATTTTTATTTATTGACATTGATGTTTATTGTTGATGTATTCTTTGATCTCATTTGTGGATGGTGTCCTTGAGTGTTGAGAAAGGCGAATACAATTTATTATTATTATTATAACCTTTTATTTTCACAGCGTTCGTTCAATCGATCCGTTGGAGCCAAGTGACATCATAGCATCAGCCTGTATCAAAGCTTTAGGCCTAACTGCTGCATCTGTTTAACGCTGAGCAAAGCGAACAATACCTGATGAAGAGAAAGTTTTGTTCGTTCGGCTCGCGTTAAGCAGGTTCAGGGGGACATCGTGGGGGTCGTGGACTAAACGTGAGGATTATGCGGTGTAACCCGCATGAAATACTTGTTGACCTCTACTGTGCTTCTATCATCCAACATATGTGCTAAATCATCATAAGGATTTTTGTCCAACGTACGAGGGTCATTCAATAAATAAGATGAATTTCTTTTTAACTTCTTCCTCATGTGTCATTTTGTAATTTGTAAAAAGAAAAAGTAAGCTTCTATCTGTATTATAAGTCCTTATACCCAAAAATTCATCTTATTTATTGAATGACCCTCGTACTTTAATATTTTAAGTCGATTTCGATTGATCACAAAGGCTCTGTGAACAGGTAGGCTGTCCTCGTGACTGACGATCATCCTGATCATTATAGGATGACGTAGGCCAAATATTTACATTGCCCTCACTCTCTCTCTCAAACAGATGGACTGAATCTGGGGTCTGGGTTACCATGGGGACTCGAGCCCCGCGGTGAAATGATAATGGCACGACGTTACCTTCCGATTGAGTTCTCGGTTAAACATTAACGGCTCGTGCGTGCGAACTCAACGGTGCAGATGGTCCGGACCATATACCACCCGGTGTGACGTCATCCCATCAATTAATATACCTTTCCGTTGTCAGGGTCTAATTAGACTTCCACATGCTTAATGTAACTGATTGATTCTGACCTTCTGACCTCCCTTTTCAAGTCTTAGAACTAAAGTTTCTAATATAGACTGTGAAACTAACATACTTGAATGAATGAATGAATTAATAGGTTTATTTGGTTGTCCATATAGAGTATTATATATATACATACACACACAGAATATAGTAAATTATATTTACTACTGTAATGGTTGCACCCAAAAAGGATTGGGCTGAAGGATTGGGCTTATATAAGACCATCCTAAAGACTTTGCTAGATCCTTTATTTTATTTTTAACAGCCCAGCAAGAAAGTGTAGCGGATTTGGAGTCAAACAACTCAAAGGTTGTTTATTCAAGAGTATAAACATTGTATAGCCGGGTTCTCCAAGCAATTAGAGTGTAAGAGTCTTGTGAGATTGAGAGTTATGGTTCTGGAAGAAGAAAAGAACTGCATGCCAGAAACATCACCCTTCATCTATTTTTCGCGTTCCTTCCTCGCCATATAGCTCGCTTTAGTCTCTCCACAACTTTTACACCAAATCTGCAACGTGTGCGTGTGTGTGTGTGTGTGTGTGTGTGGGGGGGGGGGGGGGGAGGCGGGGGAGGTGCTTTTATCCACATTTGCTCTTTGGGAAGATTAGTTTCCAGGCATCAGTTAACATGGGGTTGCTTGGTAACTGTCGACATGTGGATCAGGTGATTTCCATATCATTACTAAAGAACACTCACGACACTGACGCTCACTTCCTGCCAACAGCACCGCGCTAACAACACACTCATTTGAAGCAGGATCCCAACGTTTGTCTGATAAATCGTTTATCCAAAGTGGAGGGCTGGCTAATGCACAGTTGCCAGATGCACCAGCTGGCTTCAGGGATTGGGGATCAATCAGGGTACAGGGCAACGAAATACAGTTAGCATCCAACCAGAAGTGCAAAACAGTTATTAAACAGAATATAATAATAAATATGTGTATACTCAGAATATACACAGTATATACTGTATACCAATACCAACTCAAGGCTAAACAAATGAGCTGCTTTGACTCCCTGCCTCATAGTTAACTGGTTTGGATCTCCTCTCTCTCTGTCCTTCCTTGGTTTTGCATCGCTGTCTCTTCCTCCTCTCTTTGCTGTGTGTCGGTCTGTCATGCTGTGCTTCTCCATGCCGTACCACTAGATGAAGGCGTACATTGTTGGATGTTCAATCTCAAAAACTGTGCAAATGCTAGCCTCTGCCAGTCAAAGCCTCTTTGACCATTGTTAACAGGTGGCTCGGCATCTTAGGCCAAGCCTAGATCGTGGGCACACTTGGACACCTTGACCTCTCGAGATGTGACCCTTTCATAGCCAGCTACGCAACCGAAAAAACTAACTTGAACATGCGATCTTGGTACGGTCGGTAACCTATAGACCATGGGTGTCCAATCCTGGTTCTCGAGGGCCGCTGTCCTGACATTTTTACATGTTTCTCTGCTCTAGCACACCTGATTCTGATGAATTGGTCATTATCAAGCTCTGCGGAAGCCTCATAATGACCATTCGTTAGAATCAGATGTGCTGGAGCAGAGAAACATCTAAAACCTTCAGAACAGCGGCCCTCGAGGACCAGGATTGGAGACCCATGCTATAGACTGAATTGATCTGAATGTGCTTAAACCAACACAAACCTATTGTTTGTGAGGGCGCCTCATATTTAAGAATGGCTTTTTGTCCTTGTTGTTCTGCTACCCCCCCCCCCCCCCCGGGTTTTTCTTCCCTCCCACCTCCTCCCTTCTCACTCTCACCTTCCCTCCGCAACCGGTGAAGTCTCCATGGAAACCATGCACAGCCTTCCTGGGTGCACGATGAGTCGAGCACAGTTGCATAACCATTCCTATCGCAGCCAGAAAAACACAGACGCGTTGGACTGAATAGACCCCACAGTTTAAGTGTGGCTTCATTCTAGATGGGGGGGTCAGGTGGCTCAGCGGGTTAAGGCGCTGGCCTATAGTGAGCAGAAGGTTGAGAGTTCGAACCCCGGCTGTGGCTGTGTGATGTTGTGTCCTTGGGCAAGGCACTTCACCCTACTTGCTTCAGGGGGAATGTTCCTGTGCTTACTGTAAGTCGCTTTGGATAAAAAGCATCTGCTAAATGAATAATTGTAATAGATGGAAAGACATCCTTCATCCAATAGAATCGGCTGTTGTCACTATAGGCATGGCAAGCTGACAGTCAAATCCATGTTAACCTACCATTTTAACATCTAAATAACCCTTTCCCTTGAAATCTCTCCCGTCCTCAGGCTCTCTCCTCTACAGCTGTCTTGGTTAGGTTGCCTTGGAAACGTACAGGTCTGCTCCCAGACACAGGGACGTGTTATCACCTCACAGCAGAGGTGTGCAGTAGCATGAGTATGCTAAATGATTTGCAATTCATTCGGGAACGTTTCACTGTGAGTCTGCAATGTTTTCCAACGTAAAATCAGCGATGGGCTCTTGATGGTTGACAGGTGTCAGGAATACCTGGACCACAGACTACAGATAGAAATACAGGCGATTTAAAAATACCCACAATATTTAGAAACATATGCACACAAATAATTATGTTTCTGTCTTTTTTGTGTATAATACACGTCTAGCGTTAGGCCTATTTACTGGAGATATTGAAGTGAATACCAGCAGCCCCCTGCGCGCACTTCCCGCATTGCCCTCTTTATCTACTCGAGTCCTCCGTTCTCACAGTGGCATTTCTACCAGACTGCAGCAAATCTCAGCCAATCACTTTGCAGATAGACACACCACGTGGCCTTTCGCTTTATTCACAAATTCAGAGGTTCTCTGCGCTCCAGCTGATGAGTCATATCAGAATGACCAGCGACACACACACACATACACACACACACTGATTACAGATGACATTGCCTATAAGAAAATGACTTTGTTCCCCGATGATGATAACGACGATTAAGACCACCGACCACCTGATAAAGACGACTATAATAAGGTCATGGTCAATAGGCGATTCATTTAACGTCACTGTTTGGCATTGTTGAGCACTTGCAGAGGCTGCAAAGATTACAGCACCGTGGTCAGCGACCACGCGGGGAGCGCGCGCCCATGCTCGGTAATGAATCGCGCGCCCTTGCAGTGGATGGCGCGTTATGTTTTTTTGTCGCGCTGAAAAAGCCATCACAGTCGGAATACGTAATACCTGGATGCGAGGCTGACTGCACCTCCGAATTTGACCTTACATTCATCGAACCAATTCGATCGTGCGGATCCCAGCATGCATACTTGACGGTGTCGAACAGCTGCGTGGCTGAGAGGCAGATTTTAGACTTGCAAATCAAGATCGACTAGGCTTATTTATTCAACCTTCACAAGATATATGCTGTCTTCTCTCCACAAACCGAATCAGAGACATGACCGCTTGTCTGATGTGACAATGTCATTGCAAAGACTATGGACGTCGATAATGGCGTCTTACCCTGCAAGTGTCTGAGAAGTTCAATTTCCCCAAACAGTGCCGGCACAGCAGTCATTTGATACGATTTATAATTTTTAAGAGTACCATATAAAACATAACGTTTTTTCATAGCAACAGTTGGCACATATTGACGGTTAAGACCGTCGGTTTGTTGGTAAAAGTACCATACATTCAAAGTTCTGAGGGAGAAACACGAGATTCAGGACCATGGAGAGTTCTTCTTCACCTAATCCACCTCCGAAATGACATAGAAATGCATTAACCCCAAAAACATGAACAGCACATAAGCTATCACTGAAACTCATAGCCTATCTGAGCCACATACAGTCTACAGTTTCCCCCAGAACCACATAGATACAATCAGAATACTCTTTTTTTATCTTCTATACAGCATGCAGTAAATGATACTAACCCTATCTCCCAGACTTTGTCTTTAGTGTCAGATTCCCCCAAAGATTGGATTTACATTAAATAATGAGGTGTCTTTAAAGAGACGAGGCAAAGGGGGGGTCCAAACGGTGAAAGGCCTGGCGACCTCTATATCCCACCGAGTCCCGGGTCTGATATAAACACCTTTGACCTCTGACCTCGGTCTAACAAACCCGGGGTTTACATTCAGTTCCCGCTTCACCCACCAGCAGGATTGGGTGTGTCTGCGTCTGGTAAACTTGTGTCTCCATTTATAATCTTATAATGATTTATTTTTCTTCTCTCCATCCATTCTAACGGTCCAGGTCTGTGATACGTCTCCCTTCGCCCCCCTCCTTCTCCTTCTCCTTCTCTCTCTCCCTAGATCCTCCCTCGTTCTTCAGATCTTGGAACACCTCGGTGAAGTAGTGCGGGTCGGCGTTGATCTGAAGCATGGGCCCGCTCATCTTACCGATGAGCCCCAGGGCCCGATCCCAGAAGGCTTCGCGGCTCGACTCCACCAGGAACGGCTTGAGGGGGTAGGAGATCTCGTTGCCCATGTAGGAGTAGGCCAGGTAGAGGCAGGTGAGGAAGGTGGCCTGGAGCTCGTATTCCGAGGCCGTGTCTTCCTCCACGGCCTCGCGGCACAGCAGGTACACGAAGACCAGGTTGGCCGGAGAGATGAAGCCCTGGTCCTGCCAGCCCTGGACCAGCAGAGCCCGGTCCACGTTGCGGAACCACAGAATGATCTCGTTGGGGGAAAGCTCTTTGAGTTTGAAGCAGCGGCGGCACAGGAAGTCAGAGAGGCAGCGGAGGAGTTCTCCTGTGGAAGCCTGGAGGAGGAGGGAGGGAGGGCAGGTCATTAGAAACACCGCACGTTGAGATCGAATCCCCATCCGCGCCAACATGTACACACACACATTCACGCCTACCTGCACCACCACCCGCCGAGGAGAGAGTAGAGGCCGACCGTTCTGGGTTGGACGGCGGTTTGGGTCTGGAACGGTGGGCACGGGCACGGCGATGGGTCCTTGCTTGGGGCCGGGTTTATGATCATGGATCCCCCCTTTTGCGATGGATTTCTTAAGGTTGTCAGTGTTGAGCTGATGCACTAACGGGTCCGGTCGGGCCTGGCTGGTCGGCGGGTTCGGGTTCACCTTTTTGGCGCCGTTCTTTTTCGCGGAGGCGGCCACCAGCCGCTTCCACGTCAGCGCGTGGAGCAGCACGGAATGGCGTTTTTTTAAGCCCTTGTCCGGTTTACCGCCGGTCGCGAGGTCCGATTTGTCATCGACCAGCGCTCCCCCCCCCTTCCGCGAGCTCGGCGACAGCGACAGAATCGTGCCCATGACTGCAAACGCTCGAGCCCAGAACACACCGGCGGGAACTCCGAGGGTTTGGTCCTGCGCTGGTGTATCGGAGCGTCACGCGCTCAGGTCCATTGACCGTGGGAAGGATGAGCGTGTGGGAGAGCGCGTGAAAATTCCTCCAATGACTCTTTATCTCTACCTCTCTCTCTCTCTCTCTCCCCCTCTCTCTCTCTCTCTCCCTCTCTCTCTCCCTCTCTCTCTCTCTCTCTCTCTCCCCTACTCAGACACTCAGCCACTCCTTCTGTCGCAGCCCGGTGCGCGCAGACGCACGCGGCTGATGGAATGGTTAGGCTAAAACTGTGGGCGTGAGAGATGCTGCAGGTCTAAATTCAGAGGAGGGGTGCCGCAACGAGCGACCTATAAGCGCACACTCTTCCTGATGGACAGCTTCCACGACCAATGATGCTTGACCTTCTTTTGTAGTTGTCACCGCGGTTGTTCTTCTCATAGATCATATAAGATCTTATTGTATGTGTTTTTTGCACCTGTTCGTCTCTCACTGTTTTAGGAGAAGTCTTCAATCTCGTTGTACGATTGTATAATGACAATAAAGGGCCTTCTATTCTATTCTATTCTATTCTCTTCTCACAAGAGCCTTCCCGTGGTTGGCATTAAGGGAAGTGTCTTCAATCATAGTATATTTATTTCCTGTCTATCCCTCACACACACATATAACATAAATACTGGATATTTAGATCGAGGATGTGACAGTGGACAGTGATGGACTCACGCCTCTAAAATCACTTAAAGCGTGCCCTTAAGACGGGAACAAAGAGAAGAGGAGGTTGAGCATCACCTATATGTTCGCCCCCCTCCCCTTTCCACACCTCACGAGCACCTGCCGTACAGGTCTGTTTCTAGGAGTATGCTGCCACCAAGTGGAGAGAGTTGATTATTGCATGTTCAGTGCACGGAGGCGCTTGGCCATACTCCAGTTAGACTCGGATTAATTACGGTTTGGCTTTTGTTTCCCTGAGAATAATCGCATAATCCTGAAACCTGAATCCGGCAGGATGAAAGGCATCAAGGATAGAATCAGAATCCGAATGAGGTTTAACCGCTATGCAAGATTTACAAACATAGAATTCACTGTGGCAGAAATGAGACATAATAATAAAAAATGAATACAATGTAAAAAAAAAAAATACATTACAATTTTGATACAAATAACATAGAAATACAAGTACCATAAATACAAAGTGGGATGGGTATATATATAGTACAGGGGGGAGGTGTATATACACAGTAGTGCAAACAGTGGTGCAAAATCACAGTTGTACGTTTTTAAGGTGTTAAAGGTGCTAAAATGCATCAGCGGTTAACGTTCAATCGGTTATCCTATGAATTTGACCTGGCTATAAGAGTGAGAGACAGTTTAACAATATGGGGTCCGGCTGTAAACACCGAGGTGTCATTTACACGTGTTGTCCACTAGAGGGCAGGCGCACAACGGTGGTTGAGAAGGTCCCATCTGTCCACACATCAGGCTGAAATGGGGACAAAGGCAGCTTATACACACATGGATGATGAGAATGATACCGCTGCCGGTAAATTCATGTTTGTATTGACTTCTTGATTCGGTTCATGCTTCATTGACGCACATCTCTTGGGAAAACGACTATTCAGACATGGTGGAGATGATGTGGGCCTTAAATATTGGTGTAATAAACTGCCTTTGCAGATAATATGTGTCCTATAATTATTATAGTATAATAGTTTCATAAAATATTGTTTGCCATAACATGAGTGTATGTATTATTTAAAAATAAAGACTGTTTGTTGGTTAAACTGTAGTTTTAAATTATTTGGTTTATTTGTCTTTATTATTGTGATTCTTTCTCATTTATTTTAACACAGCATAGGCTACTCTGTCCCCGACAAGGCTTGGACCATTTAATATAGAGTCTATAATACATAAATATATATCCTATAGACTATCCTGCCCTGTAAAGATGCCAGCCGATATAACAACAGAACGTCCCAGAATACAACATACAAAATTGTAGTGTATTTTTACATTGTATTCATTTTTTATTATTATGTCACATATATGTTTGCTCATTTCTGCCACAGTGAATTCTATGTTTGTAAACCTTGCATAGCGATTAAACCTCATTCTGATTCTGATTCTGATACAAAGACAAAGCACATCATTTCCAGCGAAGGGTTCAAGACTCGAAGATCCAGGATGCAGCGCAGCAAAACAAAGCATCGCCGGGTTGAGGTTGAACCCTTAAGCACAGACCCAGAATCGGTTTTCGCACCAACATCCCCACAGCCGCCAACTTCAGATGAAAAAGGTTCAGCTGAGCGGGGATCGGTGTCTGTAGACCCGCTTTCTCCCCCCACCTCCCCCTCCCCCCTCCCCCCTCTCCCCCATAGACATTATATGTTATATTATTATATATTATATATCTTTATTAATATTATATATCTTTATTATCTTTATATTATCTTAATTATTATTATATTATATATCTTTATGTCTATGCCCTCCCCTCCCCTCCCCCATAGACATTATACGTTATATTCTTATATATTATATATCTTTATATTATCTGAATGATTATTATTATTATTATTATTATATTATATATCTATGTCTATGCCCTCCCCTCCCCTGCCCTCCCTTCTTGCTGACGACTGTGGGCTGTTGGCTGCAGGGGGGAGGCGAGGAGAGCGGAGCGGCAGAAGGCTTCATTGTGTGCTGGGTAGAGAGAGAGGGGGGTTTCGAAGCGGAGGGGGATCGAGAGCGTGTTTTGGAGGCTGAACTCTCGCTTTTGTCGCCCTGTGGTGGAGGGAGGGAGGCGGATTAAGTAGCCTTCTCGCTATCACGCATCGTGCCCGGTTCCTCCGTGATTTTCATCATCATGCCCCGTTACCGAGAATGCACCCGGACCGGGAACGTGACGCTGATTTAGGATTAGAGAGGGAGGACTGTCTTGCCTCGGTTGGGGGAAAATCGGTAAATGGTGCGATCGCCGTGCAAGACGGCGGAGATGAGAAGAAAGACGGGACAATAGGAACGGGATGAACGGATGGAGGATAGACACGGCCCCCCGGTAGACACGCGCCTCCGGTTTACCGCATCTCTCTGATCTCGCGCCGCCCTCTGTCTGACTGAAGGTCTGGCTGTCTATACCGGGAGGAGCTGATTATAGGCTATATCAATATTGAGCCTGTTTGTTCACGTTGATGTGTGATTTCACAGGCAGTGTGTGAATCGGTGTTAAGGGTGTGTTTGCATATAAGGTGGGCTGTTCCCCCAGTAACTGTGTATGAGCAGGTTCAGGGGTGTGTTGGGAGTGTATGTGTGCAGTCACTGGTTGACAACGTGTGTGTAAGAGAGTTGAAGTGTGTGTGTGTGTGAACCATGGGGAACGCGGAGAGCATGGAATCCCAGTTGGCAGTGATCCGGGCCAGGAGTGCCCCAGTCAAACTGCCCATGCCAGACCCTGCAGAGTTGGAGGAAAGGTTCTCCATCGCATTGGTACGTAACACGCATACACACACACGCACACACACACACACACACACACATGCACATGCACACTCACATACATGCACACACACACACATCCAAACATCAATGCAAATATGCACACACACACAAACACCCATACCCACAGACATTGAAGCACACGCCCTTACACACACACACGCGCACACACACACACCACATGCCCACTCCCTCATGCATGCAGACGCACACTCACTAACTGCTCACTGATCTCTGCTTTTGGTTGGCTCGTTCTGACAAAGCACAACATTTCTGGCAGGGGGCTGAAAATGTGTGTGTGTGTGTGTGTGTGTTGGTGTTTGCTGATCCATCTGACCGGTTGAAATTGATCTGCGTTGTCGTTGTGATATGAATATCCTTCATATGCTGAACTTCCTGCGCCTTCCAATGAGACGTGGCCATATTTAATTAAATGTGTTCGTGTGTTGTGCGTGTGTGCATGTGTGTGTGTGTGTGTGTGTGTATCAGTGAGGTTCTTTCATATGCACACGCACACTCATGTTTTATTCACTCCTCTCCCATGCTTGTATCTCTCCGCTGATGAGCGAATGTTTGTCTTCAGTGGAGGACGCATTTCTACTGAGAAGAATGTGTGTGTGTGTGTGTGTGTATGTGTGTGTGTGTGTGTGTCAGCAAGAAGCTCGTGCCGGTTCCTTCCCCCCCCCCCTCTCATCCCCCTTTTCTGTTTCCTTTCCTCTCGCTCCATTCCCCCCCCCCCCCTCAGAATTCGATGAACCTGCCTCCAGACAAGGTGCGTCTGCTGCGTTGCTACGACAACGAGAAGAAATGGGAGTTGATTTGTGATCAGGTGAGACAGTCTAACACCTGGGTGTGATTGTTTGTTTGTGTTTGTGTGTGTGCGCGTGTGCGTGCACTAGCAATAGGAAAGGTTGACTAATGATGTCTGCTACTGTTTTAGTCTATACACTCTAGGTACAGGGGTGGGGAACCCTGGTCCTCGAGAGCCACAGTCCTGAAGGTATTTGATGTTTCCCTTCTCTAGCACACCTGATTCTAATGAAGGGTCATTATCAAGCTCTGTGGAAGCCTCATAATTAGAATCAGGTGTGCTGGAGCAGTGAATCATCTAAAACCTTCAGGACTGTGGCTCTGGAGGACCAGGGTTCCCTACCCCTGCACTAGGACATGGTCTGGGAGTGTGTGTGTGTGTGTGTGCATACCTGTGTTGGATGCTTAAGGGAGGGGGTGTTCTCCATCTGTGCACGGTTGACCGTTTGAACCCTTGTCTCCCGTGTGACAAGCGGGGTTACTGACCAATATTCTGTGTGTGTACGCGTGTGCACGCGTGTGTGTGTTGCAGGAGAGGTTCCAGGTGAAGAACCCCCCTCACACCTACATCCAGAAGCTGCGAGGGTTCCTCGACCCCGCCGTCACGCGCAAGGTGGGCCGCCACGCCGTCGCCTCGGTTACGCAGCCTCGCGTGTCCCCGGGGATCGCTCCTCTGTGTACTGAAACTGTGATTACCATGGCGACCGTCTCTCAAAGCCTCGAAGATGAGAGGATAAACTTGGCTAATGTGCCGTCTAAACGTGGCGCCTCGTAGGAGATGAAGGCTCTGGATAAGAGCGTCTGCTAGACGACTAAGGGTCACGTCTTGATGTTTTCCCTGCAGAAATTCCGGAGGAGAGTGCAGGAATCCACTCAAGTGCTCCGAGAGCTGGAGATCTCACTACGGACGAACCACATCGGGTGAGCGTGGGGTGGGGTGCTGAGTGTGTGTGTGGGGTGTGTGGGGTGTGTGGGGTGTGTGGGGTGGGGTTCTGAGTGTGGGGTGTGTGTGGGGTGTGTGGGGTGGTGTGCTGAGTGTGTGTGTGGGGTGTGTGTGGTGTGTGTGCGATGCTAAACGCCTGCCCCCTGCCCACAGGTGGGTGAGGGAGTTCCTAAACGAGGAGAACCAGGGTCTGGACGTCCTGGTGGAGTACCTGTCCTTCGCTCAGTACGCCGTCACGTAAGACTCACTTGGTTTCATCTACCTGTCTGGATGTGTGTGTTTACACAGGTGTGTGTGTGTGTGTGTTTACACAGGTGTGTGTGTGTTTACACAGGTGTGTGTGTGTGTGTGTTGACCTTGCGTGGAAGTCTATATGGTATTACATGTCTATATGATATCTATATCTGGTGTCTGTGGTAAAATATTAATATAGTATTCTAGTATTAATAGTATTAATAAAGTATTCTAAATTTGCCAGACATATTTGTGTAGAATCTCTGTGATGGTGTTGAGTGTGTGTGTGTGTGTGTGTAGGTTTGACGGAGAGGTATCAGAGCCGAGTACAGAGTCCTCAGTAGATTCCCCCTGGAGTCGTTCTATAGAGGATCTCCATGGCGACAGCAACCTGCCTTCACCCTCCAGTGGCAACAACATTCCACGCGCCTCTCGCCACTCCATAAGGTGACACACACACACACACACACACACACACACACACACATGGTCCACACAAAACAAACAAGTTTGCCAAGGACTACATGGTGACCATCCTGGTGTTAATGATTCTAACCCTGCTGTTAGCTCCACTCTGGTGTCCAGGTCCAACACTCTACCCAGCAGGAAGACTCTAAAGAACTCCCGTCTGGTGTGTAAGAAGGACGACGTTCACGTCTGTGTGATGTGTCTGCGCGCCATCATGAACTACCAGGTAAGGGTCCCTCTCTCTGCTCCACCTGTCCATAACAGAGAGACCAAACTGCACCACAGTCTTCAGGTGTTATAACCCTGTAGCTTCAGGTTCATTTTGATGGATAAATCCATCCATACTTATACTTTCAATCATAACACCAAAAGATGAGCTCAGTTTAAAAGGAACTCCTCGCTAACAGTAGCAGTAGGGTCAGTTTTTACAACACACGGGGGAAGTATGTACATGTGTGTGGGTGGAAGCATGGTGGGGCTGGGGGGGAGGGGTAACTTTCGGAATGACCATCTCACCTCCCTCCCTCCCTCTCTGTGCAGTACGGCTTCAACA
The DNA here is from genome assembly GCA_030340685.1 of Protosalanx chinensis. Lineage (NCBI taxonomy): Eukaryota > Metazoa > Chordata > Actinopteri > Osmeriformes > Salangidae > Protosalanx > Protosalanx chinensis. The sequence continues at coordinate 11,458,300 of CM059333.1, forward strand.
TGGTCATGTCTCATCCTCATGCTGTGAATGAGATAGCCCTCAGCCTCAACAACAGGAACCCCAGGTGAGCACAGCAGCAGAGCCTCCCAAGGCAGCGGCCATATCCGCGTCAGAACGTGCCGCCGAACGATCTGTACAAATCTGTAACCCCCCTCCCTCCCTCCCCCCCTCCCTCCCCCCCACTCAGGACCAAGGCTCTGGTGCTGGAGCTGCTTGCTGCTGTGTGCCTGGTCAGGGGCGGGCACGAGATCATCCTGGCTGCCTTTGATCACTTCAAAACGGTAGGACGTCGGTGCGCCTGCTAAACTGCTGGAACGTTCATTCGTCAGTGCCACAATACTGCTGATCAGCGCTGTTGCATCTGTCTGTCTGTCTGTCTCTGTGATGCACGGACACAGAGTGAAGTTAAACGAATAAGGAACATCATCCATTTTTATTGACCAAGCTGTGTAAAATATTTAGTTTTCACTGCACATTAAGTACAGCTATGAAATGTTAATTATGTCGCTGCAATCCCAGGAGATAGTCTATCGCTCCATCTCATTCTCTTTTTTTCTCTGTCCTCTATGCCTATTCTCTCCCTCGCTCGCTCACTGTCTCCCTCCCTCTCTCTCTTTCTCCCTCTTCCTCCCTCCCTCTCTCCCTCCCTCTCTCTGTCTGTACCCAGGTGTGTTCTGAGACAATGCGCTTTGAAAAGCTGATGGAGCATTTCAAGAATGAGGACGACAACATTGACTTCATGGTAACACACACACACACACACACACACACACTTAGGGAGTGTGGTTGGCTGTAACGCAAATCTGTGCAACTACAAAGCCTTATCTATTCAACGGCAGATTTGATTTAATGAGTAATACTCTCATCTCTTTCAGCAGTGTTCTGACCCAGATTAACTATTCATTGTTTTGCGTGTGTGTTTGTGTGTGTGTGTGTGTGTGTGTGTCTACAGGTGGCCTGTATGCAGTTCATCAACATTGTGGTCCACTCAGTGGAGGACATGAACTTTCGAGTGCACCTGCAGTACGACTTCACCAAACTCTGCCTGGATGAGTACCTTGAGGTTAGAACACACACACTCTCTCTCCCTCGCTCTCCCTCTGTTCCTCCCTCTCTCTCTCTCCCTCTCTCCATCCCCCTCCCCCTCTCTCTCTCAAATCAGAATCAGAATCTATCAGAATCTATTTGAATCGCTATGCAAGATATTCAAACACAGAATTCACTATGGCAGAAAGGAGCAAACATAGAACATAAATGCGGCTTAATAATAAATGCAGCAGAGCCGCCAAGCCAGATGAGGAAGGGTCCAGTTGTAGCGCAGGTGACGTCCTCCGTGGCCGTAACCATGGCGCGTGTCCCCCCCCCCCCCCATAGAGGCTGAAACACACGGAGAGTGACCGCCTGCAGGTGCAGATCCAGGCCTACCTGGACAACGTGTTCGACGTGGGGACCCTGCTGGAGGACGCCGAGACCAAGACGGCCGCCCTGGAGAGGGTGGAGGAGCTGGAGGAGAGCATGACCCATGTGAGGGGACAACACACACACTTGGAATACATAGGGCCCTACACACACGTTTAAGCATACACACACACACACACACTGATAAGGACGATCTTATCTCGTCTATCTTATCTTACATGCAGTCATTTAGCGGACGCTCTTATCCAGAGTGATTTACAGCAAGTAAAGCAAGTACAGGGTTATTTTCCCCTGAGGCAAGTAGGGTGAAGTCATGTTGGCGCAGCCCGGGTTCGAACCAGGGACCTTCTGCTTACCAGCCCGACACCCTCACCGCTACACACACACAAACATTCACACAAGCACTGACACAGGCTCTCAAAAATACCTTGATACACACGCAAAAACAGTAATTCACCAAAACGCCTTAGAAGATATACGAATTATTCCTGTGGGTTATTTTTCTTGTCTAAGGTTGTTTCTATGAAGTCATCCATGCTTCCTGTGTGTTTGTCTGCAGATGTCTGAGAGGCTCCTGGACACAGAGAACGAGGCCATGGCCAAGATAGTGGAGCTGGAGAAACAGCTGATGCAGACCAACAAAGATCTGGACAACATTAGGGTCAGTTTGTTAGTTTGTTGATTCAACGATTCTTAATTGACCAACTGTTCGTTCGTTAGTTCCACTTTCGATACAGGCAGCGAGGTCACTTTGTAATCGATCCACTGTACTGTGCTGCTGCAGGAGGTGTATGCTAACGCCAACACCCAGGTCCACACTCTGAGAAGGATCGTCAAGGAGAAGGACCAGACCATCCGCCGGCAGAGCAGACTGGAGCGGCAGGCGCAGGAGGGAGGGGGCGTCAAGGAGGCGCAGGCAGGAGGCGGTGGGGCACACCCCCTCAGGGGCGAGGGGGACGGCGGGGTGTCAGACATCGCCTCACCCTCTCCCCCCCTGGGCACCGCCCTCTCCCCCAGCCTGGAGGCCATGGGCTACAACACTATCGGGCCTGGGATGGGGATGCCGGCTCCTCCCCCTCCCCCACCCCCTCCACCGATGCCAGAGATGTTGGGAATGAGTGAGTGTTTTTTGGGGGGGGTTATTGTTTTTCTTTAGCCTATCAGAGCGCTCGTTATGGCCGTAAAAGACATTCAGAAGCGGAACAACAATGAACGAGCTATAAAACGCGGTTGTTCCTTGAATGCCAGGAATTTGAATGTGAGTGAATTTACAAGTTTCTCCTTTTTCTCCTTCCAAACTCCCCCCCCCCCCGCAGTGTCGAATGGGCCCTATCCCGCCCCTCCCCCGCCCGCTCCTCCTCCCCCGCCCCCTCCTCCGCCCCCTCCCTGCCGCTCCATGGAGACCTCGTGCTCCGGGCCCCTGCCCCCCCCTCCTCCCCCCGTGGCCCCCCCGCTCCCGGGGTGTGGGGGATCGCCCACGGTCATTTTCAACTCTGGCTTGGCAGGTAAGGCGCCTGTGCTGTCAGGAAAGGGACTACTTTGTCTTAGCCTCGTAGAGTAGTAATCAGCCCTTGGTAGATTGTGTTAGTATGCGTTAATGCGCCTCTGTTCAGTGTCTCATGTCTTTGCCTTGGTTTTCTTTGTCTTCCTGCTTGTGTTCTCGGTCAGACTACGCTGTAACGTTCTCCTCTAACGTTCTGTCTCGGTTCTCTCCCTCCTCTTCTGCTCTCAGAGGGCCCTCTCAAGCTGTTCTGTAGGTTTCCTCTTAAGACGCTCTCTCTTTTCCTGTTGACACACACAAACCCAAACACACACACAGGGTTCTTCCACAGTGTTTGTAAAGCCACCACTCCTCGTCCCTAGAGGCAGACTGAGATAACCTGATACAGAGTTCTTTTCAAATCTGTAATCTGTAACTCTTTGTTTACCTGTTTACCTTATAAAGATCATGGTTTTGGTCAATTAAATTTTCATATCCAGATTAGAGAACAGGCCTTGTCGAAATGTAACTGGTCCCTGTGAAAGGGGATGGTCAGAATGTTCGGCAAGACAAATACTGCAAGAAAACCACAATGTGAACTTGTTTTAGGTCCGGATCAGGATCAGGATCAGGATCAGGATGACTGCTTTTAGACAGATCATCTCCCTCTCAGTCTGGCCCTTTATGGATCCCTACTGTGTTGGATTCTTGTAGTGCGACCTACCCTCTGTGTCTCTCATTTGCGATCCCTTTCAACATTTCCCTCCCATATTAGGATCTTAATTCATGGGACTGATCGTCATTGGTGACATGACAGTATTGTTAAACTCTCTCCCTCTCTCCCTGTAGCTGTTAAGATCAAGAAGCCCATTCAAACTAAGTTCAGGATGCCAGTGTTCAACTGGGTAGCCCTGAAACCCAGTCAGATCAACGGAACGGTCTTCAACGACATCGACGACGAAAGAATCCTCCAGGTACGCCCGGCGTGAATAAACACACACAAACAAACACACTCGTACCTCCATACACAATCCCCATGCTGTGATGGGGACGTGTGTTCCAGGAGCTGAACGTGGAGGAGTTTGAGGAGATGTTTAAGACCAAGGCCCAGGGCCCAGCGGTGGACGTCACAATGAGCAGGCAGAAGGCCCCCCAGAAAGGTCCCAGCAGGGTCTCCCTCCTGGAGGCCAACAGGGCCAAGAACCTGGCCATCACCCTCCGCAAGGCCGGCCAGGGGCCTGAGCTCATATGCAGGGCCATCCAGACGTAAGCCTAACCCCCCCAAACCCCCGGGTCACAAAACCGCCTCACTCCCTAACAACCTCCACATCCTCGTCATCCATCATACTGCGACTCTCTCTCCGTCTCCACTTGGTGCCTTGCTTCCTTTTTTCCCCTCAACCCCACCCCCCCCCTTTTCTATCCATCTCTCTTTTGTCTCTCCCTGTTCTGGCCCCCTCCTGGCCCCCTCCTGGCCCCCCTCCCTGAACCCACCCATCGTTTGTTTTTCTGGAAGTATCCTCAAAGGCTCCACAGCCCTTGCGTCCCTTAACCCGTGCTCGTGTCGTCCCCCCCCACCCCCCCCCGCCCCCCCTCACTCAGCTTCGACCTGCGCGCCGTGCGGATGGACTTTGTGGAGTGCCTGATGCGCTTCCTGCCCACCGAGGGCGAGGTGAAGATGCTGCGGCAGTACGAGAGGGACAGGAAGCCCGTGGAGGCGCTGAGCGACGAGGACCGCTTCATGATGCAGTTCAGCCGCATCGAGAGGGTGGCCCAGCGCATGTCCATCATCACCTTCATGGGAAACTTCACCGACAACATTCAGATGCTCACCCCGGTAAGATACAAGCGCACAGATGTGCCACTGCCTGACATCAGTATAACTCCCTAAATCAGGGGTGGCCAATCCTAGTCCTGGAGGGCCACTGTCCTGAAGATTTTAGATGTTTCTCTGGTCTAGCACACCTGATTCTAATGAATGGTCATTACCAGGCTTCCACAGAGCTATATAGTGACCATTTAATTAGCATCAGGTGTGCTGGAGCAGGGAAACATCTAAAACTGTCAGGACAGTGGCCCTTGAGGACCAGGATTGGACACCCCTGCTCCAAATAGTTGGATTTGAATATAATGTATATATCTTATGCTGCTATACTGTGTGGTTGCTGGGATTGCATTTGAACTTCACTTATCAGAGAAAAACAGACACACACACCCACACACACACACACACACACAATAATAAGGACGGTGTCATTGATTTTCATTCTATTTTCTGGTGGCAGCAACTCCATGCCATCATCGCTGCGTCTGTGTCGATAAAGTCATCCCAGAAACTCAAGAAGATTCTAGAGGTGTGTGAGATTCAGTAATATGCCTTCCACTGCCTCTCTCTCTCTCCCTCTTTCTCTCTTTCTCCTTGAATTGCCTTATTTTGTCTAATGATAACACCAGATAACCCTTTTGTGTGTGTGTGTGTGTTTGTGTGTGTGTGTGTGTGTGTGTGTGTGTTGTCATTAGATTATCCTGGCTCTGGGTAACTACATGAACAGCAGCAAGAGAGGAGCTGTGTATGGGTTCAAGCTCCAGAGTTTAGACCTGGTAAGAGACAGTCACACACTGGGCTGCTTTCACAGGGCGGAACACCCCCCCCACTGGTTCACACACACTTAGTCATCCTTTGAGTTCAATGTGCGTGTGTGTGTGTGTGTGTGTGTGCGTATTCCTCCTCCAGCTACTGGAGACAAAGACCACCGACAGGAAGCTGACTCTGCTTCACTACATAGCGAACGTCGTGAGGGAGAAATACCCGACCGTGGCCCTCTTCTACAACGAGCTGCACTATGTGGAGAAAGCTGCCGCAGGTGAGTGAGTGTGTGTGTGTGTGTGTGTGTGTGTGTTTGTGTGTTTGGGTGTGTGTGTGTGTGTCCCTGAGTATAATAACAGTCATTCAAGCAGGAACAAGACGCCAAGAGAACACACAAGACCAACTGTTCATGTGCCATTGTGTGTGTGTGTGTGTGTGTGTTGTGCAGTGTCTCTGGAGAACGTGGTGAGCGATGTGAAGGAGTTACAGCGCGGGATGGAGCTGACCTGGAGGGAGTACAGCATGCACGGCCACAACGCCACGCTCAAAGACTTCATCAGCAAGCACGAGACCCGACTGCAGAAGATACAGGAGGACGCACGCATAGCGCAGGCAAGGCACACACACACACACACAAACAGACACACATGCACACACTTACATTTAGTCCTTTAGCAGACGCTCTTATCCAGAGCGACTTACAGCGAGTACGGGGACGTTCCCCCCTGAGGCAAGTAGGGTGAAGTGCCTTGCCCAAGGACACAACGTCATGTAGCCACAGTCAAACACACACAGACAAACACACACATAAACATAGACACACACATACAGACACAGATGCATACACACACACAGACACATACACATGCACACATTCACACTATCAGCCTGCTGAGCTCTCTTTATATCTCTGCTGGCTGTGTTCTCGTCTCAGGATGCGTTTGATGATGCTGTCAAGTTCTACGGGGAGAGTTCCAAGACGATGCCCCCCTCCGTCTTCTTCCCCGTGTTTGTGCGTTTCATCAAAGCCTACAGGGTGAGCGCTGTGTGTGTGTGTGTCTGTGGATATGTGGGCGGGAGTCATCTCCATTTCATTTGCGGAGAGAGAGCGAGAGAGAGAGAGAGAGAGAGAGAGAGAAAAAGAAGACGATTCAAAAGAACAACTCAGTGCTTGTCTGTCTATTAGTCGCTCTGTTTCTCTCTCTCTCTCTCTCTCTCCTATCTCTGTCTCTCTTTCTCTCACTTTCTTTAGCACTTGCTCACTCCTGCTGTCTGTCTTTGTCTCTTTCTTCGTCTATCTTTTTGTTTACTCCTCTGTGTGTGTGTGTGTCTGTGTGTGTGTCTTTGTATGGGTGTGTGTGTGTGTTTGTGTGTGTGTCTGTCTGTGTGTGTGTCTGTGTGTGTCTATGTGTGTGTGTCTGTCTGTGTGTGTGTCTGTGTCTGTCTGTGTGTGTGTGTCTGTGTCTGTGTGTGTGTCTATGTTATTGTGTGTGTGTGTGTGTGTGTGTAGCTGGCCGAGGAGGAGAACGAGCAGAAAAGGAGACAGGAGCAAATGATGCTGGAGAAACTGGAGCAGGAGGAGCATCAGCAGCCCACGGAGCAGGAAACCAAGGTACAGCCCGTTACCATGGCGACGCGCCTGTCAGCCCTGCGCTGGGTGTCGCCATGGCGACCGCCTCAGTCGCTGTGACATTCCGTGTCTTCGCGGTGGCATAGAAAAACGGATTCTCTCTCTTTTTTTGCTTCCCTCCCTGTCACACTAACACACTCTCTCTCTCACACACACACACACACACACAGTCTCCCTCCCACAAGGGTAAACGTCAGCAGGTGGAGCTGATCTCAGAGTTGCGGAAACGGCAAACAGGGAAAGACAGCCGACATGTTTATGAAGGCAAAGATGGAGCAATAGAGGACATCATCACAGGTACACACACACACACACACACACACACAGGCATGACGCGTGACATATCCACACTCCTGTTTACTGTGGGTTTACTGGTTTGTTTGTGTTGCTGGGATCTAATTGGCTGTTTTCTGACTGCAGTGTTGAAAACCGTCCCCTTCACTGCCAGAACAGCTAAACGCAGCTCTCGGTTCTTCTGTGACCCCGCCCACACTGAAGAACACTACTGAGCTCTGACCCACAGAGAGAGAGAGAGAGAGAGAGAGGAGTGGTAGAGTAGGAAGGGAATCTATTACGAGAGAGTGCATGGTAGAGAATTAGAGACAAGAGACAGAGGGAGAGAGAAAATAAAACCTCAACCACTCATGTATTGTCTTTACCGAGCAGAGAGACTGACTCTGGACTCTGAAGCTTGTCTCCTTACAACCCCCCCCCCCAAAACCCCTCCCCCGTGCTCACAGACTTCAAACCTTGGAATCAATCAGCACTTTTTTTGGCAAATCTCATCCATTCGAACGATATAACTTGAGAGGACATGGTTGAACTAGAGGGTGGAGGAGACTGGGAGGAGGAGGAGGAGGAGGTCCGACAGGCATGTTTTCGGTTGAACATTCCGGCAGATTCTTACTAACGCTATTACGAAGGGCTGTTCGTTTCATGAGTTTAGACTGGACTTGTTATTGAAATGCAGTTATACCAGAGTCATGTGTACGGAGAGTATTTGCTCAGCAGTGGATGTGGTGCCTCTTTACAATTCAGTTACCAAACTTGCCATGATCTTTTGTAGATTCAATTCCGGACGTTGAATTCAACGTGAAATCAACTGAAACCATTCCAACAGACACATTTTGATTGGTCTAATATTGACTTGGATGCACCATACAGGTCCAAATGGTTCTTGTGTTTATTTTGGGATAGAACCTTGATGATCAAACTCAGAATCTACAGAATGGCTCTGGTTACCTGCGTCTATTGTAAGCTGTTAAATGCTTGTACAGTACAGATCACTGAAAAAAAGACAAAAAAAGACAAAAACATTATTGTTCCAAAAACATTAAACTCACTACCCCAGAAACAGGTGAAACACCAGGAGTCCAAATGCTGACTGTGAAACAGTGTTTCGACATCCACCACATTTACTGTGTTTGCTACTGTATTTGCTTACCTTTATCCTAAACAATGCAGGTTGTTATCTTATCTTACTGTAATCTCACCAAACTGTCTCACACACACACACACACACCTGGGTGCTAATTCGTTTGCTCATCAATGCTACGTCTTGCTATTTGAAGGCTGTAGCGTTTTTGATCAAGGAAACAGACTAACACCTGGACACACACATACATATACACACACTCACACTCACACACACACACACACACCTTCCACTTAACACCACCCCCTCCCTGTCTGTCTCATAACCATCCGTGGACAAGATAGAGCCTCTCCATTTCATATCAAACTATAAAAAAATGACAAGAAAACAGGAATGTGAACGTGATAACAGCACAATACTTTTCTACTACGTGTGTATATATATTTTCTAGGGAATCCTGCTCATTGCCTGTACCCTGCTTTGTGAGTGTTCCTCAATATTGATGTTGAATCCTGCACATGTTGTGTAAATAAATGCTTCCCTGTCAGAATGTGACGCCTTTCTGAGTTTTATTTTTGAATTGTGTCTGTATCATGAATACTTAAACCCCAGAGAGCCGAATACTTTACTGTAAAGTTATTTTTATGCCTATTGCGAATCGCAAGAGGGCAGCATTTCACCATACCCCTCAAAGCGAGATACGCCCTTAAAAACATGCTTGCAGAAAAAACCCACTACAAACCCACTTGTGCACTCATTTGAATGACTGGGTCTAGGCTACTGCATGACCCTAGTCTACCAATGCACTCTACTGCAGTCCAATCGATCAATTAATCAGATTGAATTATACAGCACGTGCACAGTAAATAAGGTGCTACCTGCACGAGCTGCTGCCGTACTGTTTTTGTATTTATTTATTTTTTAACAGGTTTATTGAAATATAAAACATATGTCAAGTTTAACAAAACATACAATCAGCAAGATCACATCTTATTTACTGCCGTACTGCGAAAAATTGAATTCATCGCTACACGTCATATCAATTCTGGTTTCTGATTGGCTGTAAAGTGGGTAGGAGGACTTAAATGTATTCACGCGGAAGCGACTAAACTGTCCGTGAAGTTTTCAGGTCATGTTAGAACAAGATTGTTGCTTTTTTTTCTTCATCAAAATGACAGAGAATCCCATATAATCGCAGGATTTACTATCAAGTTACAGTGCCGTTTTTACTAGTTTTTTTTTGGGAGTAGGAACTGGAAAGTTCAAATAAGTGTTTGCAAGGTATTCCGAAGAGATCCCCTGCAGCTGATATGCAGCGGGGATCCACCGGTATGACAGCTCTCCGATCTCAGGATCCAGACCTCTCTCGTCGGGGTGTCGGTGTTGATCTGGAGTTCAAAGAACCGGGAACTCAGCCCCAGAAGCCGAACATAAGTTTGGGGGATAAATCGCGACCATGGCCAAAGATGGTTTTGTCCATACTGTGTAGTGTTGTCCTAGTCTTGGCTGTCGCCGTCTTCTGTGCGTTTCTTTACATCATTATAAGAGGTGCGCCTTTCAACCACATTTACATTTCACATTTACATTTATTCAGCCTTTCAACCACATTTACATTTATTCATTTAGCAGACGCTTTTCTCCAAAGCGATTTACAAGAGAGAGCTTTTACACCACGTGAATGTAACTCTGTGTTAAGTGTGTGTTGCGATTTCCCACTGTAACATTTGTAACTTGTTCCAGATCTGAGTGCAGAGAGGATGTTAGGGGACGATGGGACGGAGGTCCGAGTCCTGGGTGAGTTTCAGGTGGAGGTGTGTCTGATCTCCTGTCACGTGTTTCAGGCGTGACTCCCTTTTCATCCCTGTGTGTCTCTGAAGGGTTCTGGAGTGTCCTGGTGTTGTCCGTGCTGGCTGGCTTCTCCTGCTGCAGCTTCTCATGGACGCTCACCTACTTTGACTCCTATCAGCCAGGAATGTTTCCCCCAACACCGCTGGCATCTGCCTACCTCAGGTAAAACAGTCACAACATACACACAAACACACACACAAAGCACATAATAAGCACACCTACACAACAAATGAACATAAACTAACGTGTAAACTAACATATGTAATGTGTTTTGTGTGTGTGCGCATGCTTGTGTCTTGTAGGCGATTGACAGGTCACTCCTTCCATATGGGCTACAGCGTGGCCATCCTGAACGGCATAGTGGCCGCACTGACTGTCGTCTGGAACCTTATTTGACCCCTGACCTCTACCCTGAACTCTGTGTTTCTGCATGGGGCCTACCTAACATCCAAGGTATCGCCCTCTGACCTTAACACTCAGAAGTATCACTGTAAAATCTGGAAAATGCTGGATACTGCATACATATCAAGACCTGTGCTTGGCATACTAGAAGCATAGCTAAATCTATGAGATTGTCACAGTATTACTGTAGTATATGTAGTCCTAGACAACGTATGTCAAGTGTTTTGTAAGGATACAATACATTCATGTCAGTTGTTTAGTGTTGGCCAACAAACAACTTGTGTTTGTTGTACAATTGACAATCGTCCTACTATCTCACCCAGCTAATGAATGTGACCTTGTGTTGACCCAACACTGCCAAACCCTGGCGAAACCCACTAATAAAGTCGCTCACACTTAACAGGCATTTAAGGATAAAGATTTATTTATAATCATTACAGGTTACAGCTTTTTTCAACAAAGCCCTCTTCTTAAAGAATGGAAATAGTATCATATACAACAAGCAGCATGGACAACTTAAATAAATCAGAGTCACCACTGAATGTTAATGTGATGTCAAATGCGTGTGCGTGTTCGTGGGCGCGTGTATCTGCGCTTGATTAGCAAATGGAAGGTTCATCGATGGCGTCCGCTCCTTCTGTGATGGCCTTCACACACTTAGCCATGGTCTGAGAGGCTCTGCTGATAGAATCTGAAAAGAAAGGGAGAGATGGTGACGCACGCACGAATGATCTAGCTGACCTCCATCTACACCAGGGGTGGGCAGTTCCAGTCCTCGGGGGGCCGCTATCCTGAAGGTTTTAGATGTTTCCCTGCTCCAGCACACCTGATTCTAATGAAGGGTCGTTATCAGGCTTCCACAGAGCTTGATAACAACCCGTTATTTGTAATCAGGCATGCAAGAGTAGGAGAAACATCTATAACCTTCAGGACCGCGACCCTCGAGGACCGGAATTGCCTACAGCTGGTGTAGATGCATTTCTCTCACAGACGCATACCTGTCATGTAGAAATCTTTAGCTGTGAGCTGAGGAGGAATCAGAGGATCTGCTAGGACAGTCTGGTCCACCATCTGAAGGAAAGAGAGGGAATAAATATGAAGGAATAAAGAAGAACATGTATTGCCTTGAAAACTTGTATCCATCGTCAGGCCATTGATCAATAATGAGATTTATGGCTGAGAGGTGAAAGGTCAAGGCAGTGACCTGGGAGAGTTCGTTGGCCTGTTTGAAGTAGTTCGCTTCCTCCACGTCATCGTAGCGGATCAGGTTGGGGGAAACATCCGCCAGCCTGCCCCTCACCTCGTCTGCGTTATCGTAGGGCAGCGTCACGCCGGCCAGCTGGAAATGACCACACGCGTTTTAAACAGGTGCAGTACTCTCCACTGACAACAGGATCGTATTTACATTTTTACATTGAGTCATTTATCAGACGCTCTTAGCCAAAGCGACTTACAGTAAGTACAGGGACATTCCCCCCCCTGAGGCAAGTAGGGTGAAGTGCCTTGCCCAAGGACACAACATAATGTAGCCACAGCCGGGAATCGAACTCGCGACCTTCCGATCATGAGCCCAACGCCTTAACCACTGAGCCACCTGGCTCCTGACTATATTATGAATTCAAGCGCGTACCTCGGAGATGGCTCGGATGATCTTCCAGTCCTCTCTGGCCATGCCGGGCGCCGTGACGGCCACGCGGGTCTGCTGGCTCCGCCCCTCCGTGTTCACGTAGGTTCCTATCTTCTCTGTGTAGGCGGCCCCGGGCAGGATGACATCAGCCATGGTCGCTCCCACGTCGCCGTGGTGACCTGGGAGGAACCACATATGGCATGAGCATCGCGTGTGCTGATGTTTGTTACCATGTGAAATAATTCGTTCAAATGTGTGTGTGTGTGTTCCTACCTTGGTATATGATCAAGCTGTCCTTGGGCAGGTCTTGCCTGGTGATGCAGCCTGCATCGGCTCCCAGCAGAAACAGAATCTTGGGCGGGTTTTGACGGATAGCCTCCACCCCCGCCTTGTAGCCCAGGTCCAGAGCTGCCACCTGACTGGCCACTCTGCAGACAGGCACAAACACAAACCAATCAGGACAGCCGTCGCTCAGTTCACATGGAAACAAAGGAAACAAGTGCATGTTTGATCAGAACAAGGATAAGCTAAGATGCTAACACGAATTAGCCTTTTGGATTCCTTGTGGACATGCTGGAGTGCCCCTGTACACCAGTAATACAGACAGATATTCTAAGGCCTCTGGGCTGGCTAGGCTAACCTGTGCAGCACGTTGAGGACCTTCCAGCCTTCCTCCACCCCGCTGCTGGTCCTGGCGTTCTGGGCTATGGTGGAAACGGTGCTCAAGATGGCCGCCCCATCCTCCCTCTGGAGGGCTGAGCTTCCAACCACCACCACCGGCCTCTTGGCCTTGGCCAGCACCTGACATGGGGCAGGGAGAGAGAGAAGGGGATGATGGGGGTTACAGACACGGCACAAAGTAGACATGACTCTCAGAAACGACCAGAAAGACCCAAGGCTGCGTTAAACGTGGCCATTCATGAGGTGTGCGTTGCCATGGCTACCTCGGAGAAGGGGTGCGTCCCATTGGCTAGCTCCTGCAGCACCTGGGCAGACTCCCCCAGGTGGTCGTAAGTGTAGCTGAGGTTCACGGCGCTCCCCACTAGTGCCACCTGCAGCTCGTTGTGGAGCCAGCTGACCAACAGAGGGAAAGTGGGATGACGTTCAGTTACGGTGTGTTATTATCAAGACTGGGGGGGTATTTGTGTGTGTGTATTCGTGTGTGTGTCTAAACGTACCTCTTGCGGATGCGAGCGTTGAACAGTGGTGCTTCGTAGCGAGGGTTGGTTCCTATGAGCAGCAGAAGGTCACACTCCTCGATGCCGGCGATCCTCGAGTTCAGCAGGTAGTTGGAGCGCAGGTCAGTCCTACATAAAGCAGACACGAACCAGAGTCACGAACCAGGGTCACGAACCCTGAGTCACGAACCAGTGACCCCTCCCTCCACCCCACACTCACCCAGCCCCTGACATGGGGAACACCTCCTCAGTGCAGAGAGCGTCACTGTTCAGCCGGTTGAGCAGGTCCTTCAGAGCCACCAGGGCCTCCGCGTCCACCATGCCTCCTGCTATGGCCGCCACTTCACTGCCCTGGGCTCCCTGCAGCTACACACACACACAGTGACACACACACATGAAACCTTTTTTCACACACTACAAAGACACACGTCATATAGGGATCTGGCGGGACACTTACAGCTCCAGCCACACGGGTCAGTACATCTTCCCAGGACGTGGGGACGAGCTGACCGGATGCATTCTTCACCATGGGCTGGGTCAGTCTCTGCCTCTTCAAGCCGTCGTAGGCAAACCTACGCACGCACACGCGCAATGTCATACACACACACTTAATATCTCTGTAAATGAAAGCTGTAGTGGGATTTGAGGTGATCCTGACCTGGTCTTGTCTGAGATCCACTCCTCGTTCACGTCCTCGTTAAGACGGGGCATGACCCTCATCACCTCTCCAGCCCGGGTGCTGACCACGATGTTGCTGCCCACTGCATCCAGCACGTCGATGGACTCGGTTTTTCTACAGATGCCAAAAGAAAATCAAACACGGTCTTTTAAAAAGATCACATTCGTTATTTTGTGACTGGTAAACATGGACGACTTGTAAACATGACCAAATACACTCTCCCTTTCTCTCTCTCTCTCACACACACACACACACACACAGTACCTGGTCTCCCAGGGCCTGGCAGTGAAGGCGTATGGTTTGGAGGTCAGGGCTCCCACGGGACAGATGTCAATGACGTTCCCGGACATCTCAGACATGAACATCTTCTCCACGTAGGTGCCCACCTGCATGCTGTTACCTCTTCCAGTGGTGCCCAGGTCCTCCACACCAGCAATCTCACTGGCAAAGCTGGTGAAGAAAGTTCACCAGATGACCAGTCAGAAAAAGGAAAACCAGAAACTTAGGTCCAGGTCCAAGAGTACAGAGGCCCAAAGGGCCAAACAGAGCAGAGCTCACCGGATGCAGCGTGTACACTGGATGCAGCGGGTCATGATAGTCTTGATGAGGGGCCCGATGTTCTTATCCTCCACCGCCCTCTTGCTCTCCGTGAACCGACTCCGGTCTGCACCAAACTGCATGGACTGGTCCTGCGATGGAGGAACACAAAACATGGTGAGAGAGAGAGAGTATGAGAGTGAGTGTGTGTGTGCGAGAGCGAGAGAGAGTGTGTGAGAATGAGAGTGTGTGTGTGAGAGAGCGAGAGTATGAGAGTGAGTGTGTGTGAGTGTGTGTGAGAGAGAGAGCGTGTGTGTGAGAGTGAGCGTGTGTGAGAAAGCATATGTACTTGCCTGTAGATCGCACTCTCCTCCCTGGTCACAGATGGGGCAGTCCAAAGGATGGTTGGCAAGCAGAAACTCCATCACTCCCTCTCTGTTCACACACAGAACACGCGCACGCCCCTCATGACAAATCGGCTTGGACAACATCCTGGATGTTTGTACATCTGTAACTATCGTTGACCAGAGTCCAGCATGCCACTGTACCTGGCTTTACGAGTCTTGTCTGAGTTTGTGAGAATGTTCCAGCCCTTCATCACTGGCATGGCGCAGGCTGCCACAGGCTGTTGACCAGACGACCAATACAGATTTTCCCATCAAAATCCCCCAGTTATCTAGCTGTGTCGCCTGGCTCAGGCCATTAAATCATAGCAGTTGCTACTGTGATCACGTTACCTTCGGAGCTTTTTCAATCTCGACCAGACACATCCTGCAGTTCCCAGCGACGGACAAACGTTCGTGGTAACAGAACCTGGGGATCTGCACCCCCACCTTCTCACAGGCCTGGAAACACACAGATATGCAGAGACATGTAAACGTAAAAGTATTGCTAATTGGACGATATCCTGGTAGCGTTTGACAATCCATTGCATCACACTGAAGTTACCTGCAGCACAGTGGTTCCAGCTGGGACCTCCACTGGCTTTCCATCCACAAACACCTCAACCATGTTACTTGCTGCCCGCATGGAGGTATGGACTGTAAGCACAAGTTGGCATCAACACATTGTTAGTGGAAGTGATACAAAATACATACAAAGAAACATACACTGGAGGTACAGAGATGGAAGGTACAGGAAAGGCATGTTGGCGATCTTTGATATAATAAACAAATCGGGAGATGCTTTGACAGATCTCCCTATGATCTGATGGTGCATAAGGACACCAGGGGTCATGTGCAATCCCACTGTAGTTGAAACTCCCCCGCTGCACTGAGGCATACACAGACACACACTGCAACACAAATTGTACACAATAATGTATCCCTGGGTACACTGTTCTAATCTTTTACCCCACACCCTTACCCCTGTGTGCTTTTGCGAGACTGTGTGCCTTTGCTGCTAAGGAGTTTCCCCGGGGATCAATAAAGTATTCTGAATCTGAAACACTTGATCGTGGCCTGGTTACCATTGTTGTTCGGCGGAGCCAGGCTGCCCTTGGCTGCACCGGCGAGCGCGCGGCTCACGGCTGGCAAACGCAACATGACGCTGGAGGAGAGAGGAGACAAGATAGATGCAGAGCTTTGTATTATGGGTGGTTTAATACTATTGGGTAACCTTTGTAACCTGTCATCCAGTAACGTTAATATATATACACCGTACACACCAACAAGAACAACGTCATAAGCCTGGTCATGTTATCCAATTAGACAACGATTGGACAACAGTAGCCTTGTAATGTAATGTTGTATATCGACAGAGCTATACAGGTATATATATGATGTCCAATTAGTAATAATGGATAGTATATTTTATATTAATAAAGTAATGTGTAGTTAAAATTCATATCTTATTTGTCCTTTAAACATAAATGACATGTGTCCTTCTCTGAACCCGCTTCTAAATTCTGACTCCCACACCGGCGCTGGACTACGGGAAGGCTCAACTATGCTAAGCTAACTAGCTTCTCTTCAAGGACACGGGGTGGTTGTGAGGTTGTGTCGCATGCACGGCTTTTAAATTAGTTCGACATGGAAAACAACACACGACATATGAACAAATAAGGCTAAATGACACGTTTATACCGACTCTTACCTTGTCGCTATTTGGCCTTCTTGACCAGAACAGCGATGGATTAACGCATATACTGTTGGTTAACGATGGCGAAGTCGGAAGTCTATGGCCACAACAACGGAAATGACGTTTTCGTTTTATGAACAAAAGTTTCTGCTAATTATTATTTATAAAAAAAATAACAATACATATATAAAAACACACATATATAGATCATATATAAACAATTACAATTAATCTTTGATTTTGGAAATGTTTAATCGAAGCGTTGTAGTGAGAAGTAAATCCGGGGTCACGAGCGTCCCCGCGTGTCCCCGCGTGCATAGACGTCATGCCAGCGTGCACCACGGTCCATGCATGCGTCTCTTCCTTCTCTTCTGAACTAGTTAGTGCAGCGTGGTGGTTCTGAGTGCAGGCGAGGCTCTCTTGGAGAGCAGCAGTTTTGCATTAGTTGTTTTAAAAGCATCACGATGCTGGTTTTATTTGAGACCGCGGCTGGCTATGCCATCTTTAAGGTAGGTATTTTACTAGGATTTAACCAAGTTATACAAGATTTAAGTTGGTGCTGTGTGTGCTTGTCGGCTAACTAGCTTAGCAAACCAGCGTGGAGAAGGCCTGGCGTCGAAAAGTCATGTTAAAATGTATTTGACATGATTTGGAAAACGTTATCAAACTAAACATATTTGCGTCGAAATGTGCTCCATCGTTGAGCCAAAAGTCATGGTTTGAAGCCGGTTGTAGGTTGTAGGTAGAAGCCAAACATCGAAGGACCGCGTGTCGACCCAGTATACGACATGTGGCAGCATTTGAACTAGTTTGAATTACGACAGTATTTCATTATAGTTTGTATTTTTTATTATATTTTGTGAAATGTTCTATCACAGGTCCTCGATGAGTCGAAACTTCAAGAGATCGACAATCTCTGGAAGGAGTTTGAAACGACAGAAAAGGCCAATAAAATGTAAGTTTCGACCCCATGCTCGGTCAAAAAAGTTTGAACGTCGTTTACATGGACTTGGATGACGTCACCAACTGAGATTTTTTTAAGTAAAGATGTATGTACTAACTGCACTTTTCCTTGCCAGTGTGAAGCTGAAACAGTTTGAGAAATTCCAGGATACCACAGAGGCACTGGCAGGTAAGAAAGCATCAACAGCACAGAATCATGCTTTAGCATCCTGGCTGTGGAGTCAATGATGTATCCCATGTGTCTGATTTAAAGCGTGAGGTCATTCAGCAGTTTCGTCACTACCACTGAGACAACAGCCTTTTCCGTTACCAATTGCAATCGGCAATGCATTTGATTCAATATAAACCAGCAGCATTATTAGGTTCACCCTAACGAGCATCTTCCCATTGTGTGCAGCTGCGACGGCCATGACGGAGGGGAAACTCGGGAAGAGTCTGAAGAAGATCCTGAAGAAAGTCGCGGCCAAAGAGGCTCACGAGCAGCTCGCCATCAGCGACGCCAAACTCGGAGGCGTGATAAAAGTGAGTGTTCCATTTCTCCTGTGGGCAGGAAATACAAACAAGTTTGACCAAGAGATCAATGCAGTGTTTTAACTGACATTTTTGCCTACTTTCTTGTGCAGGAAAAGCTGAACCTGAACTGTGTGCACAGTCCTGCCATAGCAGAGCTGATGAGGGGCATTAGGACCCAGATGGAGGGGCTGATCACCGGACTGCCTCCCCGTGAGATCAGCGCCATGTCCCTTGGACTTGCCCACAGGTACGGCGTTGTGCGTCTACCCCTTACATGCACCCGTCTGGCTGCTAGGCTGCCCGGGATTTAGCATATGATCTCTGAAAACACCTGTGGATTCTCATCAACATACGTCACTACTGAATACTCTGAATCACTCTGTCGCCACATTGGTTCCAATCACACTCATCTGATTGTCTGGTTTCTTTTCTTTTTTTGTGTGTAGTTTGTCCCGTTACAAGCTGAAGTTCAGTCCAGACAAGGTGGACACCATGATCGTTCAAGCCATCTGTAAGCTCCCCTCATACATGACATGATGCTCCTTCAGTGACCGAAGGCTTTGTTGGCTCATTAGCTTCTTGTTTCCACCTTCTAGCTTTGCTGGATGAGCTGGATAAAGAGCTGAACAACTACATCATGCGATGCCGAGAGTGGTACGGCTGGCACTTCCCCGAGCTGGGAAAAATCATCACCGACAACCTGGCGTACTGCAAGAGCGTCCGCAAGATAGGTTTGTACTGACACAGGCCTTAATGGAGGATGTACTTTGATAGTTTAGTTCGTAGTGTTCTGACTAGGTCCCTTCCATGTTCCCCCTAACACCCCCCTCCTGTTGATGCACAGCCTTGTTTTTGGTTTCGTGAATAACCTTTGACCCCCCCCCCCATCCTCAGGTGTCCGAACCAATGTAGCCACCACCGACCTGTCGGATCTCCTCACCGACGAGATTGAAACAGAGGTCAAACTCGCCGCCGAAATCTCCATGGGAACCGAGGTGTCCGATGAGGACATCAACAACATCATGCACCTGTGTGACCAGGTGAATATCTACTCAGAAACGTGTCTGTACAGGGGGCGCTTAGTCATATTGTCCTGGGATAACATTGATAGTGGTGATGATTACGGCATATTTGTCCTATTCCTGAAACAGACTATGTGGGTATTTAAGTCACTACCTCATCTGAACCGTCACATGTTCATTCCTGGGACGTCAACACAGCACATCCACATTTGATCTGGTCCACCTTTGATCGCTCACCATCTTGTTTTTGTCTTCCACCTAGGTGATCGACATCTCAGATTACCGCACGCAGCTTTACGACTATCTGAAGAACCGAATGATGGCCATCGCCCCCAACCTGACTGTGATGGTGGGAGAACTGGTGGGCGCTCGCCTGATCTCCCATGCCGGTGAGTAACAGTTCTCTAACCAATGAAATTGTGGGGGGGGGGGGGGGGGGGGGGGGGGGGGCATTTTCAGGCATGTTGTCAGCAGATTTTATATAAAGGTGCATAGAACAAGCGGTGATGATGATGACATTCATGTCACTGTTCCTGATACCTGATGTCTAAGTCACTACCTCCTCTGAGCTTGTATTGCCACTATAACAAGTAGACACCATGTCCCCCTAGTGTACCTCCTTATGTAGCAGCACACTTACCTCAAACTGACTCATTTCTCCTGCTGCTTTGGCCATTTAAAGGATCTCTGCTGAACCTGGCCAAGCACCCCGCCTCCACAGTGCAGATCCTGGGAGCAGAGAAAGCCTTGTTCAGAGCCCTGAAGACACGCAGAGACACGCCCAAGTACGGTCTGATCTACCACGCCTCTCTGGTGGGGCAGACCACGGCCAAGAACAAGGGCAAGGTGAGCGGGGGGGTGGAGTCTTTAAGCCACACTGTGTTTTAGATGGGCACATGGTAACCTTTCAACTGCATAGTTTAATGAAAATGTGTTTTTTTTCTTCTCCATTCTAGATTTCCAGAATGCTTGCAGCCAAGGCTTCCCTAGCTATTCGCTATGATGCCCTGGGTGAAGACACAAACGCAGAGATGGGTATTGAGAACCGGGCTAAGCTGGAGGTCAGACTACGCCACCTGGAGGACAAGGGAGTAAGTACACTCAGAATCCATGTTCTGTCTATGATCAAACTGCCATAGCTGTCATCAGATAGAGAACCATTGCTAATATTTTACCACTTTGCTCCTCAGATCAGAAGAATCAGTGGAACAGGAAAAGCAATGGCTAAGGCTGATAAATACCAACACAGAAGGTAAACCAGGACTCATTGTGGAACCTACATGCCTTTATTATCAGGGGAGTTGATAGAAAAGTTTATGAAATGTGATTACAAAAGAGGTGTTAAGTTAAAGTACGTTGTGTCTTCCAGTGACGTTAAGGTGTACGACCCCTCTGGTGACTCCACGCTGCCCTCAACCTCCAAGAAGAGGAAGTTTGAGGAGGTAGAGGAGGCGGCACCCACACCGACGCCGACACCCGTCAAAACCAAGAAGGTTAAGAAGGAGGCGGCGGCAGCTGAAGGTGAGTACTGGACCGCACGTCGCAGAAACCTTTACCTTGCTTGACCCACCCACCGTTTTTCTTGCGATGCTCAAACCGCTGTGGTTCATACCCAACCAGAACCAGAAACGCCGAAGGCTGCCGAGGAGCCTCCCAAGAAGAAGAAGAAAAAGGATAAGAAGAAGGCTGCGGCTGCAGCAGAGGAGGTGGAGGTCAAAGAGGAGGAGGAAGTGATGGAGGCAGCAGAGGCTGAGGCAGCAGAGGCTGAGGCAGCAGAGGCTGAGGCACCCACAGAGGAAGTAAGGCTCTGTTCCGGAATCGAATCATTTTCTTTTTTATTTTATTTCAGAGATGCTGAATGAAAGGGCACAGAAAGAAGCAAAAGCTTATGATATCTGCCCCTTATCAACAGAAATCTCAGTGCCTTGTGTATATTTTCTCTGCCAACCTACTAATTTGTATTTTCCTTTTTTTAAAGACCACAGAAAAGAAAAAGAAGAAGAAGAAAAAGAAGATTAAGGCCGAGGAAGGGGAATAAGATGGATGGAGATATTGTGTATATTATAACTGAGTTTTTATGTCTCTGCATACATCTGACTGTGAGGTCCTGTGTTGTGGAAACCAGGTGTTTTTCGTTGAATAGTTCATTCCTAAACGAGTGATCATGTTTTTACGAGACTATGTCTGGATGATCGTGTCATGTTGTATGTGAGTATGTTTGAGTTAAAAAATAATTGGAAATCAATTTAGTGTAGTGTAACTTTCTTTGCTTCTGCATACATACCTCCTTTATATGAAAACAGTTTTTTTTCCAAGGATGGCCTCTGCCTTTTAAAGGGTAAAAATGTCATTTTTGTGTTCAATTAAAATGCATTTGTTCTATTTTAATTCTGCTGTTCTGTCTTTTCTGAGCATTTTCATTAGTCATCTACCCAACTGTTATTGAAGTTTTTAAACGGCTGCCATCATTAAGCTGAAACTCATTTCGTAGTATACAGCTCTGCAATTCATAAATAGAATGAAATTATATTGAAATCACAATCTTTTCTAAAATCCAATAAACCTGCTGACTGCATTCAATTAAACTGCAAGTTGATGGGCCTTCTCCCACTGGTTCCAACCCCTCTCTGGATCCCAGAGTGTGGGTCTCCTGGTGAAAATTAGAGGTCAAAGAGCTGATTAATGTGCCATCGCTGCACTCTGAGTTGATTAGGTCAACAAGAGTAAGACATGGTATAGGTGTCCAGCATGGATGTATTAATATAAATGATTGCCAGCCAGAAGTGACAGCACAGTCTGGTGCTGTCCTCCAGCCTGATACACAGGCTCCAGCCCTCTGATACACAGGCTCCAGTCCTCTGATACACAGGCTCCAGCCCTCTGATACACAGGCTCCAGTCCTCTGATACACAGGCTCCAGCCCTCTGATGCACAGGCTCCAGCCCTTGATGCACAAGCTCCAGCCCTCTGATGCACAGGCTCCAGCCCTCTGATACACAGGCTCCAGCCCTCTTGATACACAGGCTCCAGCCCTCTGATACACAGGCTCCAGCCCTCTTGATACACAGGCTCCAGCCCTCTTGAAACAAATACAGTATAGATCCATAGCACCAGTTTGGTGTTACCTGACCAGAAATCCTGAGGGTGTAGGATTTCTTAAAGGCAGCAATGAGGAATAAGGAATATACCAACCCTCTCATTTATTTTTTTGACTATACCTCAAAACGGTTTTATAAATTTAAAAAAAAATATTCAATGGGATATCATTTTATTCCCGAGTTTTCATCGCTTACATTAGGACGGCAAGAGCTCAGACATTACTAGTGGAAATCGTGAAGTCCTCGATTGAGTCAGGAGTCTGTGCTCCACTAAAATGTCTTCATTCATACCACATGGCAGGACTGCACACAGCGTGGATGAGACCTGTTTTTAAAGCACTAGAGTTAGATTTTTAGTTCGTAGCAAGTAACCATACAAAAGCAACGATGTCTCAGTTACAAGCAAGGTTCTTCACAGACAACAAAAAGTGAGTTCACCGTAATTAAGACAAAGAGTTTTGTCATGAAACTTATTTTCTAACCGGTTAGCTAACAGCTAACATTAGCTTGCCTGTCTTATTTCAAAACAAATGCAAAGTCAATGAAGTTCACCATCATCTTATGACAGCTTTCTACCTAAACCACTTAGTTCCATGGCTGTTTGATCTGAAATCCTTGTAGTTACAGCCCGGCAGAAATGCTCCTATTTTTCTCCTAGTGACCGACCATTCACCTTTTAATTAACAACGTATTTTTCTCCAGATATGTAATAGATGACGTCCCTTTCTCCATACCAGCAATCTCCGATGTCCAAGATCTCAGCAATGTCATCAACAAACTCCTTCAATCAAAGAATGGTGAGAGAACAGGCGCTTACTGGGAAACATATACTCCAGAATTAGAAACCAGAGGGTTGATATAGGTTCTAACGGCGAGTGTTGATGGGCATCTAATGAAATGACCCTCGTGTTGAATTGTACTAAATTCTATGGTGGTTTTGTGTCAAGCATCCCATAGCCAAGTCGAATTTGACTTCCTGGTCCGTGGTCAGTTCCTGCGGATGTCTCTGTCCAACCACATGGACACGGAGGGCATATCCACGGTAAAATAATCCTGTCCATTGAAAACACTCGCTAACATTCACACTGCCCAGGAAACTTGCGATCAACCAGGGCCATGTGCATGTTTCGCTCCTGTGCAGGAAGAGGTGGTGGAGATCGAGTACGTGGAGAGATTCACCGCCCCGCAGCCTGAGGAGTGCATGATGCACGATGACTGGATCAGTTCGGTGGAGGCAGACTCTGAATGGTGAGCAAGGTGGTCACAACAGCAGCTGGCGTCTAGCGAATGCACTTCAGCGCACAAAAGTGTGTCCTTGAGCAAGGCGCTTCACCCTACTTGCCCTGGGGGGGGGGGGGGGGGGGGTCACTGTAGTCACTCTGCATAAGTCTGCCTAAGGACTAAATGTAAAACGGCTCAAATGACAGTGAACTCATCAACATGAATGGTGTGTGAGCAGGATCCTGACAGGCTCCTATGATAAGACAGCCAGGATCTGGTCCCTGGAGGGCAAGGCTGTGATGACGGTGGCGGGACACACAGACGTGGTGAAGGACGTGGCGTGGGTCAAGAGAGGTGAGGAGGGCGGAAGCGTCAGCGTCCTTCGGATGTCCTGACTGCGGTTTCGGACCATTTTGCACACCCCTATTTCTGTTCCAGATGGGCTGATCTCCCTGCTACTCACGGCTTCCCTGGACCAGACCATTCTGTTGTGGGAGTGGGACTCGGAGAGGAACAAGTTGAAAGCCAAACACTGCTGCCGTGGGCACGCCGGGAGCGTCGACACAATCGCCACCGATCCCTCACGCACAAAGGTGAGAAGGACAGAGGAGCAGAGGGGAGTTCGCGAGGAAAGGAGAGAAGGAAACGGCGTTGAACACTTGAGTTTTTCTCATTTGTATTCTTTTATTCTCATATATATTTAGTTCTGCAGCGGCTCGTGGGATAAGATGCTCAAGATCTGGTCCGCAGGTACTGCCATGGAAACGCACACCCACACAAAAACAATACAGTGATGGATGAGGGTACTTGATGAGTTGCTCTGCTTGCAGTTCCCACAGATGAGGAGGATGAGGTGGAGGAGGTCCCCAGCAGGCCCCGGAAGAAGCAGAAGACTGAACACATGGGCCTGACCAGGGTGAGGGAGACACACTAGCATGGGGGGGTGGGCAACCCTGGTCCTCGAGAGCCATGGTCCTGACAGTTTTAGATGTTTTCCTGCTCCAGCACACCTGATTCTAATGAATGGGTCGTTATGAGGCTCGCTTTTGGTTGATAGACAAATACGAAACATTTACTGAACATCTGCTCATGTGACTTGGTCGGAGATGTAAACCGAGTATAAGTTGGTTGGACTTCCCCGTATGTGTCTCATGGTAAATGTCTCCCCCCCTGCAGACCCCCATCATGACTCTATCGGGCCACAACGAGGCTGTGTCCTCGGTGCTGTGGTGCGACGGGGCGGAGCTGTGCAGCGCGTCCTGGGATCACACCATGCGCCTGTGGGACGCCGAGACGGGAGGGCTGAAGAGCACGCTGGTCAGCCCCACGTGCCCACCGCACGCACGTTCATCCGCGAGCTGATTGGTAGACGGATTGATGATGGAGGTTTTGCTCTCTTCCCTTGCAGACGGGCAGTAAAGTGTTCACCTGCGTGTCCTACTCCCCCGTGTGCCGCCGCCTGGCATCTGGAAGCACAGACAGACACATCCGACTCTGGGACCCCCGCTCCAAAGGTCAGGAAGCCCCCATTGTAGACCGTGTGCTGGAGCTCAGGGCACCAGTAGATATCGGCCATCTAGATATCTGTCATCTAGCCATCAAGGCAGTCAGGTGGCTCAGTGGTTAAGGCGTTGGGTGCATTACCAGAAGGTTGTGAGTTTGATGCCCTGCTGTGGCAGCATGATGTTGTGTCCTTGGGCAAGGCACTTCACCCTACTTGCCTCAGGGGGAATGTCTCAGAAGGAATGTCCCTCTGGATAAGAGCGTCTGCTATATAGGGAATGCATGTGTGTCGTGGTGTGTGGGTCACTTACTGTGTGTGTGTGTGTGTGTGTGTGTGTGTGTGTGTGTGTGTCCGGCTCAGACGGTTCCCTGGTCCTCCTCTCCCTGACCTCTCACACGGGCTGGGTCACGGCGGTGAAGTGGGCACCTTCTCACGAACACCAGCTCATGTCCGGTTCGCTGGATAACGTGGTGAAGCTGTGGGACACCAGAAGGTACGTCACCCTCCTATGCAGCACGCTTCTCTTCAGAAACCACTGAACAGCTACAGGGGAATATACAGGCAGGGCGGGGAAATAACCTAATGAACGTATGCGGTACAGCAAGTCATGTGGCGCAGTCGGTTAGGGAGTCGGGCTAGTAATCAGAAGGTACCTGGTTCGAACCCCGGTTGTGTCAACATGACGATGCGTCCTTGGGCAAGGCACTTCACCCTACTTGCCTCAGGGGGGAATGACCCTGTACTTACTGTAAGTCGCTCTGGATAAGAGTGTCTGCTACATGTATATGTAAAAACGTAAACATGTTATGTTATTGTGTGTTATGCTTCAGCTGTAAGGCTCCCCTGTACGACCTAGCGGCCCACGAGGACAAGGTTCTGTGTGTCGACTGGACAGACAGTGGGGTAAGAGAGCTCCTCACCAGGGGCTCTTAACCCCTCAGTGTTCCTGTCTAGCATGCACTGCTCTGGTGGGCTTGTAGCCTGAACCTGTCCTGGTCAGATTCTCAGTGACGGTCTCATTTTATTCATTCATGAATCAGAACTGATCTTCAGCTGTGAAGTGTGTGTGTGTGTGTGTGTGTGTGTCTAACTTGGCCCATGTTCTCTGTCTTCAACAGCTGATGCTGAGCGGAGGAGCAGACAACAAGTTGTACACCTACAAATACTCTGCCTGCGCATCCGACGACGGGGCATAGACTAGGCTGTGGAAGACAAAACACCCCCTGTCTGATACTGAGACCCCCACACAGAGACCTGAATTATATTGAAGTGGATTGACACAAGCTTTTTCAAAGCTGATATACTGAAGCGGATGCCACAACAGACCGTGTAGATCGTGTCATTTATTTTTTATCGTGTATTTAACACATGCAATCAGTCTCAATGATCTATTTGTTTTTCCAAGTTCCTGTCATTTGTTGCATTTGTGATCTAACGCATTTCTGATGTGTGGTTGATAAATTCATTTTCCCCACAAACAAGTGGTGTGTTGCCTTTTCACCCACAACAGCCACGCCAAGATCACATTCCACATCTTTTTTAAACCAACACTTCCTCCCTAGCTGGTTTGCCTTGATGGATCTTGCCCATTGACATTATAAAGTCTGGATCTTGCTCCTAAAGCGCCCCCTGGTGGCAGGAACAGCTCCAGTCCAGGGTCTTTAGCATATCCTGTTTCTCTGAGTCAGAATGTCAGATGATGGTTAGCAGGAGCAGATCCACACTGTTGAAGGGTTGGAAGCTGCCACCTAAACCTTAACTAGATGCCCCCTCGTCCTGCTTAATAAGATCAGATCTGATGCTTGTATTGAAGGTAAGGGCCGGAAAAAGATTTGTAAAACTACTTTGAGAAAATAAGTAATGGGATCATTATACGTTTGATATCGGGGGTGGGCTGGATGATGCCACATTGGCATTGATCGTGGAGCAACGTTAGCCATGAAGCTAGGCTTTCTTCTACTGTGTTATTCAGCGTTTAGGAGGCTCATCGCATCCAGGATCTAAGCCCTTCTGTCCGGGGTGTGCCGTGTTAGATTCGTAGCTTTAAAAAACAAAAGGACATTTTTCCTACTCATTAACCTTCCAAGATCGTAACCAAACACCTGCTAACTGGTCTGAGGTCTTCTCCTCCGAGGCTAGTGTCCGCTCAAATCTAGACGGTGTGCGGTGCTGGCATTCAGGTTTGACTTTACATTTACCGGATCATCCTTGAGTCGAACTGATCATTTAAACGGGCTAATAATTGAACCATCGCGATCCAGTGTTGGATGTTATTTAGTTGAAAGAAGATATGCATGCTCAGGTTAGGCACTACAGCTAACAGCTGTCGGCAGTACCAGAGACAAACACACATGCGATCATATCATCTCATCGAAAGGAATTGCTCACCTGCAGGTTATGATCAGATCAAGTCAACTAGGCTTTATTGCGAATGTGTATTTTTAGTTTTCTTTGCAGCGTTTCGTGGTTGATCAACTGTGGTTGGGTTGTGCTTGACACTGTAGACCTGGAGACAGACTGTGGTCTTAATGATTCGTGCCCTGTCTTTGTTTCATCTGCAGGAAACTTGAAGTACTCATTAAAGGATGGACGGGTATGTATGTCCGTTCCCCCCCCCCCAAAAGACACAAGTCATACATACCCTGTTTCTTGTTTAGCAAGCCTGTGGGTCATGGAACTTTCCTTTGTGGTATTGACACTCCACATTCATCAAACTAAGCCAATGAGTTGCTTATGTTCTGGGATAGGGAGACCGTACTCTCGACCATCATTTACACTTGTCATTTGAGCAATTGCTAAATTCTTCACTTCGGATATAAGCCCGTTGGGTGTGATGAATCACACCCAACTCTTCCAACGCCACACTTTCTCTCCAATCGCCCCCGTCCTCATCAACCACCCCCCTGCCTCTCCTCCGCTTCCTCACACCCTCCTTCCCCCCCTAGGTTCCCTGGGGACATGCTGAGCGGGGGCCGGGCACTGCTGGGAGAGGACAGCTCGGTGATGGCCCGCATGCAGAAGAAGTTCTGGAAGACCAAGCAGGTTCTGATCAAGGCCACGGGGAAGAAGGAGGATGAGTATGTGGTGGCATCCGACGCTGACCTGGATGCCAAGCTGGAGGTGGGGAACTGCTCTCTGCTATGATGCCATCAAAACGGCGTGCTTTTCCGTTAGAATGCGCCCGTATGGGTTTTGAGAGAGAGAGAGAGAGAGAGAGAGAGAGAGAGAGAGAGAGAGAGCGCAGGAGGACACTACAGAAGGAGAGCTAGGTAGAAAGCAACTGCGAAATGAATACTTGGGAGAGAGCGCGAAGAGAGCCACGTAGCCCGGTAGAGACGTGCAAAATGAGACCAAGGGCGAGGACGTTAGAGAGAACCGTGCCAGGATCCAGAGTGACTTTCCCCTGCCTGACTCTCCTGGTTCAGGAGCTGCACATTGACCTTTCAGTCACACTCATGATCTTGTTACCATTGGTGAAATCACTATGGCAGGATGCTCCCCTTTTCAAAACCCCTTTTCTTGTCTCTTCTCATTGTTTGATCTTCGCTGGGTTACTGAATGGTCCCTGTGTGCACTTCACCGGGCTAACAGCTCTGTTTTGAACCCATTTCAGTCCGGGCTTTGAAGAATACTTTAGGTTGGTAGAGTAAGGAAAAATCGTTTTTTTTTTTGTTGTTGTAGCTTATCAATGTGCCTCTGTGTATGCATGGGCCAGGGCCATTTTAAGAATACACTGCATAGAGGAACAGTGCAGGTTTGAGGACAAGATGCCCTCTGTCTGTGTGTGTGTGTGTGTGTGTGTGTGTTTGCGTGTGCGTCCACTCGCAGTGCCTGTGTGTCTTTTGTGTGTCACCACTGATAGAAGGGTGGTACCCAATGTCACGCAGCACTCGGTTAATCAGTAACTACAGGACGTCAAACCTCTTGTGAATCACGTCGCGACTCTCATTCTCGTAATACCATGTTGAGGGTGAATTAAATCATTGTTGCGTTTGTCCAGATGGAAGATTTGTGTAAAGAGTATGTGAGGCGACAGTGATGCCAAAGCAAGCATTCAGTCTACAGGCCGACACCCCCCCCCCCCCCCCCCCCAACCCCCTCCTGTTTCTGCTCTCTCAGCATTTACCTCCAATCAGAGGGCACGGAAGCCGTCTCAAATTTAAGGTTGCCATGACCACCGGACAGATGGGCCCTTGTTGTCGGCTAAAGGGATTTCTCCTCTCTTTATGGCAGGGTTGTTCTTATCTGGATGAGCGGGGTAATAGAGCGAGAGGCAGGCGAAATACAGGCTTTTTTAAATGGATTATCAGAGATAGACATACTTATTGCATCAGACCAATCCTGTACTTTGTGTTTGCCTAGCAGAACACATAGACCAGGCAGAAATAATGTTGGATAGACTCACAAGGGTGTGTTTTTTTATTTACATTGACATTGAATCATTTAGCAGACACTCTTATCCATAGAGTAAGTTCAGGGACATTCCTCCCCTGAGGCAAGTAGGGTGAAGTGCCTTGCCCAAGGACACAACGTCATGTTGTCACAGCCGGGATTCAAGCTTGCAACCTTCTGCTTACCAGCCCGATTCCCTCACCACTCAGCCACTTGACTCTTCAGTGTGTATTCATAGTTGCTAGTAACATCCTAAAGCCTGTAGCACGTTAGATTAGATTAGATTCAACTTTAATGTGATTACACAGGTACAAGTACAGGGTAACGAAATACAGTTAGCATCCAACCAGAAGTGCAAAACAGTTATTACAACAGAATATAACAGTATACTCAGAATATACAGGTGTGATTAAAGTGATGTTGTCACATGTTGTCAGAGGGTTTAACCAGCAGAGGGACGTTTGTCCATGTCTCTCTGCAGTTCTTCCGCTCTGTCCAGGCCACATGCACAGAGCTGCTCAAGGTCATCGAGAAGTACCAGCAGAGAATCACACGTGAGTCCCTCTCGGTTTGGCTCCGATCCCGGGCAAGTTCCTGGTTTAGTCCTGTGCCGTGGGTCCTGGGCCCTGTGGTCTAACGCTCCCTCCCTCCCGCCCTCTCCAGACCTGTCCCAGGAGGAGAATGAGCTGGGCCTCTTCCTACGCTTCCAGGCAGAGCACGACCGCACCAAGGCAGGGAACATGATGGACGCCACCAGCAAGGCCCTGTGCTCCTCTGCCAAGCAGAGGTGGGGACTCCTCTGCCCAGCCATACGTGGTCCACATCCCCCCCTGGACCACACCCCCCCTGGACCACCCCCCCCCCCCCCCCCCCCCCCGGACCCACACCTCCCACACACCTATTGTCCACATCTAGCCCTTAGACGGAACACCTATCCCCTCGTAGAAAGTGCTGGCTGCAATAACCCCCCCTCCTCTTCCATGTCCCAGGCTGGCTCTGTGCCCCCCCCTCCACCGGATGGAGCAGGAGGTGGAGACCTTCCGGCGGCGGGCCATCGCCGACACGCTGCTGACGGTCACCCGGATGGAGAAGTCCAGGACGGAGTACCGTGGCGCTCTGCTCTGGATGAAGGACGTGTCCCAGGAGCTGGATCCTGACACCTACAAACAACTGGAGAAGTTCCGCAAGGTGGCTGAGTGAGGATGGTGTGTGTGTGTGTGTGTGTGTGTGTGGGGGAGAGGGAAATTATGCGGGTGTGGGTGTCAGCAATTAAGAGGTGCTGAAAAATACCAACAAGTAGCTGTAGTAGCCCTGAACATTTGGTCATTGGTCACTGTGTGTGTGTGTGTGTGTGTGTTTCCAGGTGCAAGCCCAGGTTCGAGGGACCAAGGGCCAGTTTGAGAAACTGAAGAATGACGTGTGCCAAAAAGTGGACATGCTAGGAGCCAGCCGCTGCAACATGCTGTCCCACTCCCTCTGCACGTACCAGGTGTGGTGCAAGTATACTGTCTACGTCATCCCGGCTGTAATGGCTGTGTGAAGGCGGAAATGTAACTGAGGGAGTCAAGGCTCAGCAGTTAAGACGTTGGGCTCACGAATGGAAGGTTGTGAGTTCGATTCCCGGCTGTGGGTACATGACACTGTGTCCTTGGGCAAGGCACTTCACCCTACTTGCCTCGGGGGGGGGGGGGGGGGGGGGGGGGGCGGGGGGGATGTCCCTGTACTTGCTGTAAGTCGCTCTGGATAAGAGCGTCTGATAAAGGACTAAATGGAAATGTGACCGGTAGTCTGTGGTTGCAGAGCACCCTCCTACAGTTCTGGGAGAAGACTGCTCAAGTCATGTGTGCGATCCACGAAGCTTTCCAAGGCTATGTCCCCTACCAGTTCACCACTCTGAAGGTAGAGTTGACTGTGGTTACTTGTTTGCCTTGTTGCTGTTTTCTTTGTTATGTGTGCGTGTTCAATGTTTGGCTCTTGACGCCCCCCCCCCCCCAGGACCTGCGGGACCCCCTGGAGCAGCTGAGCGACCTGCAGAGTCAGGAGCAGAGCACAGAGGAGTCTGTACAGAGCAACACGGACAAGTGAGGCACACGCACCGCAAAATGTCCCGTTCTCCTCCTCCTTCTCCTCCTCTTCTTCCAGTCATCTGTTATCCTCCCCCCCCCCCCATATCACTGTGGTCACACATTCCCTATTCCGGTGAGAGCCTCTGTCGT
Organism: Protosalanx chinensis; assembly: GCA_030340685.1. Classification (NCBI taxonomy): domain Eukaryota; kingdom Metazoa; phylum Chordata; class Actinopteri; order Osmeriformes; family Salangidae; genus Protosalanx; species Protosalanx chinensis. Next base: position 11,490,070 of record CM059333.1, read on the forward strand.
CCTCTCTCCGTTCTCGTCCGTCTGTCTGTCCTGTCCTCTCCTCCACCCTGCCTCCTCAGGTTTGTCTTCATCGCCCAAGAGGCCAGGCTCACGGCCCTATTCACACACCTGTAAGTGTGTGTGTGTGTGAAGCAGAGGGATGAATCCTGCGCCAGTTACTTCCTGTCCCCTCATCCTGACCTTGAGGTTTAGAAGGTCTTCAAGTAGCTGGTCGTGGTTCTAGAAAAGCGCCAAAGGGGCTGATGAATAGACGAGTCGGCGAGTGTTGATCCTGTTTCTCTCGTGTCTCTTTCAGTCTTGTGTCCCTGGATGAGGATAAGTCGGCCATGTCTCCCTCAGAGATAGGTAGGTACTCCCCCTTGTGGATAAGGAAGGGCATTTATCTGACTGACTGATTGCCTAATATGGGCCTGCCTTCCTCGACAGGCCCCGCCCGCAGCGGTGAGGGGCAGAGCCAAACCAGCGGCAGTTCTCTATGTGCAAGTCTGGACTCGGGTAAGTGTGTGTGTGTGTTATCATCACTTACCAGCCTGTTGATATCTCAGTTATCAGCTGCCTGTGAATGTCACAGTTACTACACCTGTACCACAGGTTCAAAACGAGTGCCTCTTCCCACCCCTAACCTGGTTAATCCCCCCAACCCAGCCCTGTGTGACCTTAGCGGGCCGCTCAACGCAGCCAGCGTCGACGACGACGACCTCTTACTCCTGGTCTGTGAGCAGCCTGATCCTCCCCAGACCCCAGACCTTTTCCAGCAGCCCCCGGCCTCCCAACAGACCCTGGAGCCCTCTGCTGAGCTATGGGGCCTGGGGGGTCTGCAGCCCAGCCTCGCAGAGCTGCCCTTCCCTGGTAAAAGGCCTTTCACTGGGGCTGCGTCTGCCCGTGCTTCTCTACTCTGCTCCCAGCCACCACCTCTGCCCCCCTCAGTCCTCCGATGGTTCCCAGTTCTAGCTTCCATCTTAATGATGCTTCCCTTCTTCATCCTCGCTGGTCTTTTTTCCTTGACCCTGCTTTTCACGGTGGGCTTTTTTGGCGGGCTCCTCTGCTGTGGGTTTCTACAGGGGAATTCTGGGATTTTTCTGGAACGTGAGCTGTTAGATCCTTCGTCCTCTCAAGTTCAGAGCTCGCTCTGTTGCTCTGTCCGAACGTTCTGTCTCTGTCTTGTCTGAACAAGGCTTGGTTTCTCTTCTGACAATGCCTTGTACAACTCTGCTGTCTTTTTTGGACATGGCTTCTCTCCTCTTCCGTAACTCGTTCTTTCTCTCTCTCCCTCCGTCCTCTGCTGACGCTCCAGGGGGGGACCTGCTCTCCGGAGGCTCCAGCCAGCATGAGTGGTTCGGGGCTGGATTCAGAGCGGAGCCTGAGGCCCAACGAAGGCTGAAGGAGGAGGAGGAGGAGAAGGAGAAGGGTGACATGTCCTTCCTGAAGGACCTCCTCAGCCCGGGCGGCGGGGCCTCCGACGAGTTCAGCCGCGAATGGCAGGACGCCTTTGGCCTGTTCGAGTCTCCCCCTGCCCCCGCTCCCGCCCCAAGCTCCGCCCTCTCCGATGGGGCGGCACGGCCTCCCTCTCAGCCCCCCAGCCCCTCAGGTTTCCTGCCCTCCCAGCTTCTGGACCACAGCCTCAGCTCCACAGGTGTGTGATCGCCTCAGTTCTGCCCTCTAGTGGCTGCAGGTCTTCATAGCAACACTACCGGCTGTTTTACAAGACTGTTCGAGTTCATGTTGAGCTGGCATGTTTGTCGTGAGTTCTTCTACTCTTCCTCTCATCTTCCTCATTGTTGACTTCTCATCTCACAGGCTGGGCAACCCCGCCCATGTTCCAGGCCCCGCCCCTACAGCCTCCGCCCTCCTCCGGTCAGCACCAGTCGTCTCAGGCCGTCCGCAAGTCCCCAGCCAGCGGTAAGACCTCATGAGAGGGAGCGTCTTGTTCCACTGGCTAGTCTGAAAGCACCAGATGTGTCATGTGACCAGTTGTGTCTGGGTGTGTTCAGTCAATACTGTGCATGTCTGTGTGCAGCTCCTGCAGGTGGGGTTAGGGACATGTCAGCCTGGTTCAACCTGTTTGCAGACCTGGACCCCCTCTCTAACCCAGACGCTATCGGCCGCTCGGACGAAGAACTGCTCAACGCCTAGGGAGTGTGTGTGAGTCCAACCCTGTGTGTGTGTGTGTGTGTGTGTGTGTACACTACTGTGTTTGAAGAGCGAACATCCCCTGTGTGAGAAAAGGACATTTGTACATGTTTGTATTAAAGCACACTCACCCACACGCAGCACCAGCAGTGATAGTCCTGAGGTACACCCACATGGAGGCCTGGCCCCTGTACAGGTCTGTGGGAGACCCCACAGGAGGACGACAAGTGTGTCTTGAAGGGGTTCAAAGGTCATGCGTCACACAACGTGACTTTACAGGAAGTTCTGGTTAGGATATTCAGCTTGTCTTGTCTTTCGAGGAAAAAAAGGATGAAGTGTGTTGTGTAAGAGTATGTTTATATATATTCTCTGTTCATTAGAGTGTGTGTTTGCAGTTGACTGTATGCTTTCTGAAAGGGACCTGGGAAATGAAGTAATTGACTCTTTCATTTTTATTTCTGTATTATGTTATCTTAATGTCTATTTACCCACATATCTATATACCATAGGAGTCTATTGATAACTGATGAGCACCTAACTGACACTAATGCACAGAAGGAGGCTGACAAGACACTAATATCATATCTGAATTTGTGCTCATACACAAGACATCTCCTGTCTGGCTGGGAGTATTATATTTAGGATTCCATTGGCCTTAAAACATATTATACATACCTTCCGTTCTATGTTACATTAACCAAGGACATGTACTGTGCACCTGCAGAATATTGTATATTTTCAGACCCTGTTAATACCTGCTGCTTAGCTGACAAGTCTATTTTTGCTTTGAGCTGTGAGGACAGGAACCCAGTCAGAATCTATTAACGATCTATTTAATCTATTGTATGTAAGAGATGAGTGCTGTATTTTTTAAACTACTGATGGAAATGTGTCGTTTCTAGAGAGTTCTTTCCTCCCTAATGTTGGTTGAAGCAGCTCAGCTCGAGTGCTCGTGGTCAGGGAGATAATCAAGGCCTGGCTGTGGGGTCATCACCCACTCGATCCTGGAGAGTTTCCTATCAGCGATGAAATCGCTTCATTTGGTGACTGGTTAGGTCACTGGTCAGGTGACAGGTCAGGTGACTTGAGTCTGCGGCCGTGCAGTCTTGTACTTCCTGTCTTATTACTTTCCGAGACGGACGTGATTGGCTAGGAGAAAGGACCGTGACCCCTAGTTTGGGTTAAGTATCCAAACCTCACGTCTTTCTCCTCGTGTATGAATGTGTACTGCCTCTGCAGGGTGTGGAAAGGTCTAGAAGCCAGAGAAAACTGTTCTTTCTTTATATCTGTACCTCATAAAGGCTGCTACAGCAGGGGACAAGGTTATCTGCCACCTCCTTCTGACTCAGTAACCTTGTTCACCACAATTGTCCGGTGAGCAAAAGATTGTAAGAGAGTTTGTGACAAACTCCAGCTGTGTATCGTGAGTGCAAAGGGTGGTTTTATTTGCAACGTGCTGTCCGTACAGGAGCGTATCGATTTGTTTAATCTATAACCAGTCTGTGACGAAGTAATTATGCTCTATTAAACAGATAAAGAATGTATATCAATCACAAACGCTTTATTTGATTCAACTATGCCTTTTTATTTCACTTAACGGATGTACCGTCTGATAAAACTGGAGTTATGTCTCCCACAAACATGATTAGGGGACTTCAATAAACAAACTGTCGTTTCTGCTAACTGTCGTTGTTCTTTCTTTTAAAGATATACATTTCTACCAAAGATGGTGTTGATTATTTGCTTAAAGGTACCCTGTTTCATATGCCCATTTTTACAATGGCTAAATTTGACATGAAACCAAGTATACTGCTACATGTTTGTAAACGTCATAAAATGCTGTTTTCAGTATGAAAGGCTACATGAATAGCAGGTCCTTTTATCTACCTATAATGTAAGAATTAACAAGTTAGTACAGTTCTGTATCACGGTCGTTTGATGAACCCTGAGTTGGGCAAAAAGGGGCTTTTATACTGTAGATGGTCTGTTAACCTTAAGACAACCAATGTTTTCCTCAAGTAGCAAGTTAAACATAAATATGAAAGACATAGTAAATACATAATATAAATACAGTTAGTGGGTGGGGTGCAGTGGGGTTGTATAATACAATTAGAGTCATCTTATTTCTCCTTGTCAGTCTAAAATACAAACACTCACAGTGTGCTTTCTATATGTACAAACCCGATACATTCTAGACTTTTCCTTGGTAGCAGGCACAGTAACGCAGTAATGACAAATATACAGCAGAGCGAACCAGAGCGAGCCAGAGCAGACTAGAGTGGACCGGATTAGACCAGACCAGAGTGGACCAGACCGGAGCAAGCCAGACCGGACCAGACCGGACCAGACCAGAGCGTTGACCGAGGTTTTCTCTTGAGCTAGACAGTGGAGCCACATCTAGCCGTGTCCAGTCATGTGATTCCTCTAGACGACAGACAGGTCACAACACTTAGCACAAGCTGAGCAACACACACACAGAGAGAGAGAGAGAGAGGGAGAGAGGGAGAGAGAGCGGAGGGGAGGGAGAGAGACAGAGAGGGAGAGAGAGAGACAGAGAGAGACAGAGAGGGAGAGAGAGGGCGAGAGAGGGCGAGAGATAAATACACTGCATGATGGGAGGGATGGAGGAAGGGATGAAACTAGAGAGGAGGAAGGAGAGGTAACGCAGGCAGACAAGGTGGGACACTGCACAACTCATACAGTGAGCCAGGCCGTGTTTAAAAACATCAGGCACGTTTTTCATAGCGTATGTTTTTTAGTAATTTTTTCTTCTCAACCTTCAGCGCCCCTCATATTAAAAAAGTTTTGCTACAATATCTCCGGCAAGCACCTGTCAAAACCTCCCTGCCGTTGCCATGGAACCCACCCGGAACTCACACAGGAAGGCAAATCTTGTTTAAGAGAAATGTTAAGAATGGTTTCTAAAAAATGCTAATAAAAAAATCTGATATGTCTGTGGCAAAGGCTTCATGGTATAATAATGCGACGAAATAAACTAGCCTTTCGAAACCATCTTCGCGTACTGTGGGAAGGGGGAACCTTAAGTACTGTAGCAAGGGGAAGGTTGAGTAAGCTATGGTGAGATTAAGCTTTTGAACACATTTCTCACAGGTAAGCAGAAGCTGTCAAGGTTTTTCTCCTCAGAGGAGAGCCAGAGGGAGGGGTAGTTTCACAGAGTAAGGGTGAACCAATGAGCCTGGCATGCTGAAGGTGACCGGAGAGGCAGGTTTCACATTTGTCGTCGATTTGGAAAACTGGAGATTTTTTCTTCTTCTCTTTTCTGAGACAGCGGTTGTCATTTCTCAGTCTGGCCACTGGAGGAGCCCTTCTAACTCTCTGGCTCCTCCAGGTGTCGGGGCAGGCAGGGCTGCTGGTGGGAGGCTGAGCCCCGGGTGAGCCCCAGAGAGGGGGAGAGGCTGCGCAGGCCGACCCCACCCAGAGGCACCAGGGACGGGGACAAGCTGCGGAGACCCACCCCTGCTCGGAAGCTGAGCTCCGGGGCAGGGAGCAGGGGCTTGAGGATGCTGACCAAGCAGAAGGCAGAGCCACTCTTGGGGATGAAGTTGACCTTGTTACGGTCGGGACACAGGAAGGGGGGGATCTCCTGGAGAGGCCTGGGCCTGGAACAATCAGAGAAAGAGGGGAACTGAACCAGCTAACAGACAACAAAACAACTCATGCAAGAATTGTCGCTACTAATGAAAAAAGCAAGTTGCAAGGATGCTTTATTAGTATTCTTGCCATGGGGGTCAGAGGTCATGTACTCACAGTGATTCCCCGAAGACCTTGACCTTCTCGCATCCCTCCGGGGGCTCCCTCTGGAACATGTAGCTGTTGTTGGGCTTGGGAGAGGCAGCGTACTTGGGTAACGGAGAGCAGGGACCGAGCTCTGAGGACACAGAGTTATTACCACATTGTTACACTGTTATTACGTTGTTGTTACACTTTATACCAGTTATTACCACATTGTTACACTGTTATTACGTTGTTGTTACACTTTATACCAGTTATTACTACATTGTTACACTGCTATTATGTTGCTATTACACTTTTTACCAGTTATTACCACATTGTTACATTGTTATTAAGTTGTTGTTACACTTTATACCAGTTATTACCACGTTGTTACATTGTTATTAAGTTGTTGTTACACTTTATACCAGTTATTACCACATTGTTACACCGTTATTACGTTGTTGTTACACTTTATACCAGTTATTACTACATTGTTACACTGCTATTATGTTGCTATTACACTTTTTACCAGTTATTACCACGTTGTTACATTGTTATTAAGTTGTTGTTACACTTTATACCAGTTATTACCACGTTGTTAAGTTGTTTTTGGAAAATGTAAACAAAACAGCGTGTGTGTGCCTCCTCAGTCACCTTTCTCCTCCGCCGCGTAGGGGCTCCCCCCACCTAGGTCGTTGAGGATGGTGAGGTAGGAGGGCGAGATGGAGTCCGGGCGACTGCTGCAGTTGCTATGGTTCCCTCCGGTGAGGCCCCCGCCTGAGGGTGTCTGTGTGTCGATGCTGCGGGTGCTGCTGCTGCGCTGGGGGGGGAGGGGCGGGGGCGCGCGGTGCCCGTCCGGAACGTCTTGAGGCTGCAGAGCAGAGGCGAGCCTTATCAGAGTGACCCCCCCGTGTTGTGTGTGTACAGTATAAAGATCAGTGCCGTGCGTGACTTTGCCGTTTTGCGGTGACTCACAACGATGACCTCCTCGCGCTCGCTGGTGTCGCGGATGATGATGCGTTCGATCTCCTGGTTGAGGCCCTCCACGCTGTTGCGGAAGCGGGGCGCCGTGGACTTGGAGATGGGGATCAGGATGGTCTTAGGCATCTGAGCCTGAACGAAAGACGGAGAAAGAGAAGAGAGAGAGAAAGAAAGAGAGAGAAAGAGAGAGACAGAGAGAGAAAGAAATAAAGAAAGAGAAAACGAGAGAAAGAGAGAGACATGCATGTATTCAGTGGTTGATCATGGGTCTCAGGCACCCAGGGGCAGATTACTGTTGTGCGCATTAAGGTGGCATTACACTTCATACCAGTTATTACCACATTGTTACACTGTTATTAAGTTGTTGTTACACTTTATACCAGTTATTACTACATTGTTACACTGTTATTACATTGTTATTAAACTTTTTACCAGTTATTACTACATTGTTACACTGTTATTACGTTGTTATTAAACTTTTTACCAGTTATTACCACGTTGTTACATTGTTATTAAGTTGTTGTTACACTTTATACCAGTTATTACTACATTGTTACACTGTTATTACATTGTTATTAAACTTTTTACCAGTTATTACCACGTTGTTACATTGTTATTACGTTATTATTGCTTTTTAAATAGTTTTAGCTGTGGTTAGTGGTCCGATGACTTTTACAGCAATGAATCCTGATGTGTCAGCAAGGCTAAATCAGGGTTATTTTGTATTTGTTACTCACTGAACCTGGAAATCAGCTTGTAAAACGCTTTTGATTGTGGTTTATACTTTGAGTTAAATCCAGAATGAATCAAACCATGGATGACTAAAAGTTTGAAAAAAGACAGAAGAAAAAAGAACAATTTACATGAAGATTTTAAATTGCTATACTGTTATTACACTTTGTATCTATTTTTACAAAACTGTTACACTGTTATTATGTTGTTATTATACATTTATTCATTTTAGCAGACGCTTTTATCCAAAGCGAATACGCTGGTATTAAGTTGTTATTACACTTTATACCAGTTATTACTACATTGTTACACTGTTATTACATTGTTATTAAACTTTTTACCAGTTATTACTACATTGTTACACTGTTATTACATTTTTATTAAACTTTTTACCAGTTATTACCACGTTGTTACATTGTTATTACGTTATTATTGCTTTTTAAATAGTTTTAGCTGTGGTTTGTGGTGTGATGACTTTTGCAGCAATGAATCCTGATGTTTCAGCAAGGCCAAATCAGGGTTATTTTGTATTTGTTACTCACTGAACCCGGAAATCAGCTTGTAAAACGCTTTTGATTGTGGTTTATACTTTGAGTTAAATCCAGAATGAATCCAACCATGGATGACTAAAAGTTTGAAAAAAGACAGTAGAAAAAAGAACAATTTATATAAAGATTTTAGGTTGCTATACTGTTAATAGGATTCCTCCATCAGTTATCAGATGAGAAAACGTCTTGAAGAAGGGACAATATTAGAGCGGACTGGAGAAGTTCAATTTTAGGCCACACTGAGTTCGAACCACGGGACTTCTGGGAACTGTCTAGTCTCTGTCCCATTTCCTCCCGGAGACGCACACACATACATGGACACACGCACACGCAAGCACACACGCAAGCACACACACGCAGATCTAGGACAGACAGGGAAAGTGTGCCGTCCCCAAATCCCCTCAATCCCCCCCAAATCCCACGCAGAAAAGAGGGATGCCTTCCGCTTCCCCCCTCCGCACGCGCAAACGCACCCCCACATCGCTCTCTTCTTTTGGGGCTCACCTGCGACTGGATGATGGCGGCATGGCTGCCGTTGAAGGGGGACTTGCGGTCTTTGTCCCTGCGATGGCGGCTGCTTCGCTTGCTGCGCTGGAGCTGCTGGCGTAACTTGGCGATCTGAGGACGCAAAGCGACACGGCCGGGGACAAGTTAGGAGACTTCCAACAGGCTGGGCTGTTTCAAAGAGGAATGTGTTGTGTGGGGATTTTGTGATTTGTTGTTTCTCGTGGGAAATGGTTAGTGGATTGACTAAGTCATGCCCATTCAGAGGAATGTTGAATGGGGTGTTTTGGCTGAATGGTGTTGGGAAATCGAGGGACAGTGGGTTTATTAAATTGGCTCCGCCCACCTCTTTGAGCTGGTCCGTGCTCCCGCAGGAGGCGGAGCGTTTGTGGGAGCCCCTCCTCCTCTCATCTGCCCAGGCCCTGGGGGTCTGAGTGGAGAGACAAAGAAAGAGTAAGAGAGTGAGAGAGACCAAAAGATCAAAAGCCGTTGACTCTACATTCATCTAGGTCGAGTTCATTGCGGCCTTTCCAACTCTGCTGATGGTACAACAAATTAACTGAGCAGAGACAACAGTCACTAATCTCTCTCTTACCGTGTAATTTGCCAACACAAACATTCCCAGCCACATGTTCACTTGTGAACACACAGACACGCAGTCATTCGTGCATTTAAACGTCGACAACACTAGCAGTCATGCAGTTGCACGCACACACACACACAAACACACACACCTGAGTAGCCTTGTCCCTCATGTAGGGAACGTGGTGGGTGTGGCTGCCGTCCTGAGGCCAGGGACCTATCAGGTAAGAGCCAGGGAGCGTGCCCAGTGAGGGCCACAGCTGGACGCAGTGCCAGAGGAAGATGAGGAAGAGAAAAGCAGGAAGTGCTACCCGCCGGAACAGCAGACAGCAGCAAGATGGCCACACAGACAGCTCACTGTAGACACACACAAAACAGAAGAGGATAAACACAAGTCAAGGGGAAAGAAGATCAATCAAACCTAATTAATGTAAACAAACAGCGTATCTCCAGAAGCACAGCTGGGCTCCAGCCTAAGCCTCTAGCTGGAGTGTGGGGTCTGGAGGAAATCAAATCAAATCTGGAGGAAACTGGTAGGAAACAGAGTGGGAAAGAGGGAGGATGAGAGTAGAGGGAGGATGAGAGTAGAGGGAGGATGGAGCTCTGGTGAAGGGGATGTTGCATTGCCAGATTGAGCAGGGTTTTAATCCCCCATTCCCCCAGTCTGTACTGGGATGAGCTGAGCTAGGCTATTGGGTTGGTCCAGACTGAGACCCCAGACCCTGTTTAATGGCATTATATAGAGGATTAAAGGTCTGGCTTGCTGGAGACCCTGGAGAGCCAGGTGCCAGCCTGCCTCCCCCGACCCTCATTCTAGCCTACATACTGTAGGGTTCACACCCCCTGACCCAAATACCCTCTCCTCCACAGACCGAGGGCTGTCATTATTACGCACCCCTAAGCACAGCACTCATCCTCTGCCAACCTCCACCCCCCCCCCCCCCCACAACCCCCTTGTGGCGCCTAAACCGCTGCCTCAGCACCCATTGTCCTTATGACCTCCCCTGCCCCCCCCCTTTTTTTTTTCCTCCATCCTTCCTTGGCCACTTTTCTGCGATGTAAACATCAGCTTAGCGCTGTTTTTGAAAGCCGCATGTACAGCTGTCAAGCTAGATGCACAAACCTTACACACAGCCTTGTAATGGCCTGTTTCAGCTCAGACGGAAATATTGTCCTATGAATCAAGATTTGGCGTTAACGAGGCCAACTTCAGGTGGTTTCTGTATTGGGTTAAACCTGAAGTGACCTCCTTAACGCCAGTTCTTGATCCATAGTACAGGCCCTGTGTCCTACAGTGGCTATATTTGGATGAGACCCACCACAGCACATCACTGTTGCCATGGTAAAAGGGGTCTCTTCAATGGCACATTAGTAAGAAAAGCAGACCTAGAGGTTAACTTTGCAGGGAGCTTTGAAAGCATCTAGTCAACAATGTGCATTACCATAGCACATGGTTTGCTGCCTTCATTATAGGCTGCCTATAATACAAACAGCCCGATCAAATGCAATGCATTGAAGACACGGTGACCATCCTATGAGAGCAGGTTGAAGCGGTGTCTGCGCAGTCTACCCCACGTTGCAAAACAAGCAGCCTGCAAAACCTTTGCCAAACATGCAAGCACGACAGATTACCAATGCCCCGCACCCCCCCCCCCCCCCCCCCCCCTAACCACGGATTGCGCACTATAGGCAATATAAACCCTATTCGCGCCCTGCAGATCATTACATTGATTGAATACGTGATGTTTTTGTGAAAAATGGTTCTTCTCATCAATGAGATTGCATTTCCTCCACGCTTACCTGCAGAATGTGGCCTATAGGGGGGGGGGGGGGGCGCCTCGATCACGGGGGGGGGGGGGGGGGGGGGGGGGGGAGATGTTTCAAAGCCTGGTCCAATCTGCCGTTACCTGAGGATGGTGTTGGACTGCCGAGGACGACGATCGGTGTCGAATGTGATGCCAACAGCAAAGCGAGCGTAAAGAGACGGACTGCCGTGGATGCAGCACCCAGTTGCTATGGGCGTTGTTGTGAAGGGATGTTTTTTTCTTCCTTCCCTCTGCTGCTGATGCAAATCGCGTGGTGTTGATGTGGCAATGGCTTCCGTTTGTTGAATGAATCGTGACGATCCCAGTCCGGATGCAGATGGTGATCGTCGTTATTCCCCCTTACCGTGTGGATGTTACCAGCAAGAGATCTTAAAATAAGGGGAAAATGGACATAAATCACGGAGCAGAGGGAACGCTTTGCTTGCGAGCAGGAGACCGCGTGATTTGGACGTGACGTGTCACAAGCACGTTGCCGATGCTGATGCTGCAGTTGCTAGGGAGAGGGGAGCAGAAGGGAGGATGGAGTAAAGAGATCTGGGCTGGATCTGTCTCCCTCCGGTGGCAAGATTGTACATTTACATTCAGTAATAGGCTACAAGGCCAGAACATAATTTACAGGTCTTGTAAATCAGTCAACTATCATATGGCCAGTTGGATGAAATCTAGGGTCTGATCATTTTATGGGTGGTTTGGTTAAGGTTTGTTATATTTAAAGACAAAAACATGATGACGTCAAATAATACCAATAGCCGCCTGATTCATGCATTTGAGCATCACAGAATGCCATTGAATGTTGAAAGCTATCAAATCAGCCGATCTTGGTTATAAATCTTAGTGTTTTGCTCTATGACAAATAGCTTAGAAGCTGAACTATCTGAAACGCTGCATTTGTTTGGTATAGCTGATAATATATAGAGGATGATAGCTGCACTCATCCAGTCAGTTATGTTCAGGTTACCTTACTTGGGGTTGTAGGACTACTAGTGATTCAGTGAGGGACTCTTAGTGCATGGGGCACCAAGTGCTGAGGGGGTACCCTATGAAATATAATCATAGTTATAATAATTATAATGCCGATATGGTTTCAGCTTTGAGATATGATGCCCTTTTTCTCTGGATGTGTAGGGGGATTCATAAAGGAGTTATTCTCAGGGCTCCAAGCAGCGGCGTCACCATGTTGGAAACATAAGTAAGACAAGACATCACCGTGCTTTCATACATTTATTTAGATTTTTTTTTCATTCTCTGTTTGAGTCCATTTTTTTTATAGAATGTTACATAAATTGTACACAGCGGTGGCATAGCAATGAATTAAAAATGTCATGTCCATTGAGTGCTTTACCAGGTTTAGACATTGATTTTTCAGGCTTGTTTTTAATTGTACTTTGTCCCTGTCAAATAATCCAATTCATGAAATGAACACAGAAGTCCATAAAAAGTATGCAAGTATCAAGGCATTTTTTGCAATACACATATACTGTATATTCTCATACAAATGACAGATTACAAAACAGAGGATCGTTTCATATGATCTGAAGCAGCACTGAGACAAGTAGTCCAAACTACACTGGTACATCACAGGCTTGTGTTGCCACAGGCCAGTATCATATACATTTCTTGATTACATGTGAAGGGAACGTCACATAAACACACGCACTGTCACACAGCCATATGTGCACATGCTGGCACATGTACAGGAAACACACACACACACACACAATCAGTCCATCTTCCACGCAGACAGAGACAGCCAGGAGCGCTACAACAACACACACAATAAAGGCCGGACAGAGGTATAGACTTCCAGCGTGCTTCAGAGAGTTTGGTTTTCAAAAGACGTTTTCAAAAGAGTCGGATTCTGAGCTGAGAGATATATCTAGGTTCAGTTGCATTAGTCAACTGCATTAGTCTGTCCGCCACTGTAACAGATTCAGCTCCTCTCTCCTGATTGGCGGACCCACAGACAGACTCCTCCCAGGTATTGTGCAAGCCAGGATGTAAAGGTGAGTTCATCCAGTAACGTTGGCCTTTTCCATCCCACTGATTGTTACTGATGTCTGTAACTTCTCTCATTTCTCACTTGTCCCATGAGAAAGAGAGAGAAAAATCGAGAGTGGAGAGAGAGAACAGGGGAAGGTGGGAGAGGAAAGAGGGAAAAAGAGAGGATGGATTGGCTCCTCTTTGTGATTGAGGCTCAAGAAAAGATTGTGACTGTTCGTAAGTGCAACAGAGGAATAACATACTCAAGAGATGAACAATAACCAAGAAGAACGGAAGCCATAAAACAATTAAAATCGTCTCATTTCTATATACTATTGCACAGTTCAAATCAGGATACAAAAGATAGATGCATGGTCAAATATATGAATAAGCATTGCATAAAAAATAAGTATATAAAGGAAAAAATACAATAAAACTATGGTGAAAGTAGTTTCTCGTCTTTAAGACCGTAGTGTTTTTATGGAGCGCCCTCCTCATCTTCTTAGACGCAGGCGAGAAGAGAGAAGACGAACGCCCGAATACTGATTGTTGACTGTTGATTCCCTTGCACGACTTGCTAGATTTAGAGACCACTTGCAATGGTCGCGACAGAACCCCTTTAACAGATCCGAACAAACCGAAAGGGTTGGAACCAAACCTCGATCGTGCAGGCGGGAGATTGTCAGAACGTAAAAATGAATCCATGTGAATAACAAAGCCAAGTGGCGAATCGATTCACCGAAATTAAAGGACTGTACAACAGAATGCTGCGCGCCAGCAGAGCTCTGGATAGCTTCCTCTTGCTGAAGGAGAGAACAAATGTAAAAAAAAAACAATAAAAAAAAAAAACAGACGAAAAAACTAGTTTAGAGATGTTTGAGATGAACACCCCTCAGGAAAACCGACCGCTTCCTGTCACGAGTTTCGCGTAGGCTGTCAGATTGTGGTGTCGTTGGGTTCGGAGCCCGTCAGGTACACGGTGGAGCTGGGTGTGGGTCGGGCCTGGCTGGAAGCCTGACTCTGGCCACGAGGTCCCCTTCCAGTGTTGTTGTTGACCTCTGACCCCCTGGCGTCCGAGGAGATGACCCAGGTGGAGGGACGCCACCTCTTGAGGGAGTACGGTGTCTTGACGCGCTTCTTGATCTTCTCGGCAGTCTCGGCTTGGTCGTCTCGAGACGCCAACCCCTCACCTAGAACACAAGACGAAACACAAACATAAATACCATAAAAGTAAACATAGACATGATAGAGAGTTGTTTGAGTGTGTTGTGAGTGTGTGTGTTGCGAGTGTGTGTGTCCTCACCCAGACAGGAAAGGTCGCGGGTGGTGAAGGTCAGATCCAGGGAGTTGGGCCTCTCAGGTCTCCGAGACTTAGGCTGCCTGAGCAGAGCTTCTCCTCGAAGGGTCACCGGAGCGTCCGCGAAGCCGCATGCAGCCCCCGCCTTAGGGTGCGAGGTGGACCCAGCCCCGGAGCTCTCTCCTGGGGGGCAGCTCGTCTCCCTGCCGTCCACTCCTCCTCCTGCCCCGCTCTCCTCCTCTCCTCCACCTCCGTCGCTCTCGCCCTCCCCCTCGCCCTCCCCCTCTCCCTGGCCACGGGTGTTGTTGTTGTTGTTGTTGGCGTTTGGCCGGGCGGACTGGAGGGCGTCGGCTCTCTCTCTGCTCAGCAGGGGCTCGTTCTCGTCGGGGCTGGCTGTCATCAGGCTGAGGCGGCTGTCGTCTGACCTCTGAGGCCCGGACGCCGCGCTCGCCGTCTGGAGCGTCGGGGTCCCGCCGTGGGCCTGAGCGCTCATCCCGTTGACTACGGCGTCTCGCACGCACGGCAGGTTGTTGCTGCCGGCACCCCGCTGAGGGTGGGGGGAGGCCACGTGGGGGGAGGTGTTGGGCGGGGCCACGTTCAGCTTAGCCCCGCCCCCCTGGGTCTCCACCTGCCGCAGGTTGGATTTGCCGTTGCGCCCGAACTTAAACCTCAACGAGGACGAGGAGGCGTTTTTCTTGGAGGTCTTGGTGCGGAGCGGGAGGCTGGAGGGACGCTTGGGCAGGTTCTGCTGCTTGGGGAGGGGGAATAAGGTGGTGGACGGGGCATCTACCGAGCCCGAAGCCTCGGCGGCCATCTTGATGAGAGGGTAGAGCAGGCTGGAGCTGCCAGGACTCAGAAGGTCCGGGGAACAGAACTGCTTCTGAGAATGTTCCATCAGGTTCTCGTCGGAACTCTCCTTCAGGTTCTTGTCCACCTCTTTGGGGTCCAGCTTGGTGGTTTCCAGGTCTTCCTGGGTGAGGTGCAGGCAGACCGGTACCACAGCGCCACCTGTGGGGCCCTCCATGCCATGGCTGGACTCGGTGGTGTTGGTGGAGGGGCTGCTGTCTGGGCTGGGCATGCGAGCGTGGTGGTTCTGTTGCCGGTCGTGGTTGATTGAATTCCTGTTCCTCTCCCCGACCCCGCCTCCTGTCCCGGCCCGACCAGTGGTGGAAGAGGAGGCGTTGCCCTGCGCGTTCTTAACCACACCCTCCTGTTCCTCGATGTAGGATGGGTGGTCTGGATAGGAGCTGGACAGTGGTGCCATTAGGTTCCTGTGACAGGATGAAAGTGATGAGAAGGGGGTCAACATGTTGTACAGCTGTTCCATAGATGTGTTTGACTGGATGAACAGCTGTGTGGTGAAAAGAGAAGCTGTGTGTGTAACTATTAATGCAGTGTTTGTACAGCCCCTCACTGTGCTGTGCTGTGTCTGGTAGGCGTGCTGTGCTGTGCTGTGCCTGGTAGGAGTGCTGTGCTGTGCCTGGTAGGCGTGCTGTGCTGTGTCTGGTAGGAGTGCTGTGCTGTGTCTGGTAGGCGTGCTGTGCTGTGCTGTGCCTGGTAGGAGTGCTGTGCTGTGCCTGGTAGGCGTGCTGTGCTGTGCTGTGCCTGGTAGGAGTGCTGTGCTGTGCCTGGTAGGCGTGCTGTGCTGTGTCTGGTAGGCGTGCTGTGCTGTGTCTGGTAGGAGTGCTGTGCTGTGTCTGGTAGGAGTGCTGTGCTGTGCCTGGTAGGAGTGCTGTGCTGTGCCTGGTAGGAGTGCTGTGCTGTGCCTGGTAGGCGTGCTGTGCTGTGTCTGGTAGGCGTGCTGTGCTGTGTCTGGTAGGAGTGCTGTGCTGTGTCTGGTAGGAGTGCTGTGCTGTGCCTGGTAGGAGTGCTGTGCTGTGTCTGGTAGGAGTGCTGTGCTGTGCCTGGTAGGCGTGCTGTGCTGTGGGCCCACCTCTCGTTGTGCAGCGCGGTGCTCATGGGGTTGAGGGTGGGGCTGACAGACTTGCTGCGATCCCAGATCATCATGAGCTCAGCCAGGCGTTCCTCTGCACACTGGGCAGTCAGACGGGCCTCAGCATCCTGGTCCCAGCAGTCCTCCATGGTCTCCTTCAGCGAGCGCACCGCCTGGGACACACACACACACACACTTTAGTCCACAGCTAACAAACACACATGTATATAGCTTTTTCTCTCTCTCTTACCTGCACACACACACACAGACATACACACACACACACACACAGACACACACACACAATTCTCACCAGGCTGTTCTCCTTCCAGGCCTCGGGGAACTTGGGCCTCTGTTTCTCTCTGGACACCAGAACCTGCATGTCCTCAAACGAGGGGTGGTTCCCCGCCTCGGCCTGGAACGCCATCTGGTAGTCAGGAACGGTCTCTCCTGGAGACCAGAGAGGAGATTCGGGGTCAACATCTACACAGCAACAAACACGAACCAACAGCTGCCTTTCCTAAACCTAAACATCCTAAAGAGTCTTGGGAAGGTGTGGGATCTCATGTGGGGAGTCACTTGACTCAGCGGTTGGGTCAGGCGTTAAGCTAGCGATCGCAAGGTTGCGAGTTCGATTCCCGGCTGTGGCTATGTGATGTTGTGTCCTTGGGCAAGGCACTTCACCCTACTGTCCCTGTACTTGCTGTAAGTTGCTCTGGATAAGAGCGTCTGATAAAGGACTAAACGTAAATCTCACCCGGGAAGAGATCAGTGCAGCGCATGAAGGTCTCCCAGTAGACCAGGCCCAAGGCGTACATATCCACCTGCTTCAGGGCAGACTCACAGTCCCTCAGGTTCACTGCCCCCTCCAGCACCTCTGGAGCCATGTAGCGGATAGTGCCCACCTGGAGGTGTGTGTGTGTGTGTGGAGAAAGAAAACAATTAAAGAATGAGCCTTTATTCTTAACAACTAACTCTTGCTGGGGTTCCGCAGGGCTCTGAGTCGGGCTCTACAGAGTTCTGAGGGAGGTTCCCACCTCGCTGATGGCGGTGTTATCCTCCTCGCCGTGGCGTAGCGGCCGGCTCCCGGTCAGCTTCATGGACAGGCCGAAGTCGATGATGACGCAGGTCCCGTCGGTCTTGACCAGAATGTTCCGGCTGTTCAGATCCCTGTGAGAGACTGAAGGCTTGTACAAGTCTGCAGAGAGGGGAGGTACAGGGAGGGG
This sequence comes from Protosalanx chinensis, assembly GCA_030340685.1. Lineage (NCBI taxonomy): Eukaryota > Metazoa > Chordata > Actinopteri > Osmeriformes > Salangidae > Protosalanx > Protosalanx chinensis. Next base: position 11,507,544 of record CM059333.1, read on the forward strand.
GCAGTGTGAAGGAGGGAGGTACAGGGAGGGGGCAGTGTGGAGGTACAGGGAGGGGGCAGTGTGAAGGAGGGCTGAGGAAATCTGTTCTTCATGCAACGTTCAATTGGAAAGTACTTTCTTTCACAAAACCCCCTCAAAACAGCTCCCATACGCTAACAAGCAATTGTTTCGCTCTCACACAAACAGAATGTGGTCAACTAGCTGTGTTCACACTGTCCACTAGAGGGCAGAGTGCCACAGGCCCAGCAGAGGACTCTGCTACAAAAGGATCCCTAGAAGGCAGCTGCGATTGGTGGGCGAGGAGAGTGGGGGGAGGAGACCTCACCAGTCCAGCCCCCCAGGGGAGCTGCTGGAGAACTACAAGCAGAATGAAGTAGCACCCGGCCCAGCTGGATCTCAGTCCAGCTACCGCTCTCTCACCCTCCAGGCTCCTCTCCATTCGTTCTCTCCTTTCTCCATCCCTCGTGTTCCACTCCTCCTTTTCGATCATCTCCCTTCCTTCCTTCATCCCTTCATCCCTCTCCACCTTGCTCACTCCCATCATCTCTCCCTCCCTCCCCCCTTCTCCCTCTCATCATCTCTCTCTCCCTCCCCCCTTCTTTCCCTCCCTCCCTGTCATCATCTCTCTTTCTCTATCCCCTCCCTCCCTCTTCCCCCCTCTCCCTCTCTCTCTCCCTCTCCACTGTTGGGGCCTGTATGGCTCTAGAGCGTGTCTATATGCACAGTGAACCCATTTGTATGCTAAGCTATGTCAGGAAGAGGAAAGCTCCACACAGATGGACGGACAGACAGAGCTTAGGGTTTCATCTTTCCAGTCTCTCCATCGGAGGGCCTTGGAATCGGTTGTCATTTGAATCTCCCTTCCGCTCTCACTCCGCTCCACCTCCCCCCCCCCTCTCTCTCTTCCAGGCGACTGTGACCACATCTATTAATATCCTTCCTGGTGTGGCGGTCTTTCCTTCATGGAGGGATGCAAATTGCTCCAAGTCAAACAAGAGCCCCAAACACACACACAAACACACACAAACACACACAAACACACACAAACACACACAAACACACACAAACACACACACACACACACAAACACACACACACACAGCAGTCTTTGGCCCAGGTCTTGAGCTCCAGATGTGGGCTCGATGCAAGTAGCCCTGAGTAGCAGCATCTGCTGCGTAAGATGTGAATATCTTCATTGTTAGGTGTGTGGCACGAGTGTGTGTGTGTGTGTGGGGTGTGTGTGTGTGTGTGTGTGTGCGTGGCGAGCAGGTGTTCTCCCTTCTGTACCCACCTCCTTTAAAGAGCTCTGTGTGCAGGTAGGCCAGACCTCGCGTGACGGAGTGAGCCAAACGGCAGCTGCTAACCCAGTCTCCCGTCTGCAGGCCCAGGTAGCGACTCAACGAGCCCTGGGGGGGAGGGGAGATGAGAGACGAGTTAGGAGGAGAGGGGGAGGCGGGGGGGGGAGTTGGCAGACAGACGGTAATAGCACGCTAGATGTAGCAGATAAAAAGTTCCAAGACGTGTTTTTGGAACGTAGGGGTAGAAAAAGTCTTTTGAGAGTGCGCTGCCTTCAAACCAGATCAAAGACAGCATGCTGTGAAGACACACAGATCATACAGGATGGGCGAGGAGGGTAAACACACACACACACACACTGAAGGTTCCCCTCCTCTCTTCCCCCAGGGGCCTCCACAGCGCCTGTGTTTCCCTGCGTTTCTGTCTGCCAGTGGGCTGTTTCAGTCTTTACTGCAGTATTCCTTGTAGTCTGTGTAAGAATCTTCTCTCGAAGGCTCCTCAGTTCAAAGCGGACGCAACCTGCCTTCAAGCGCAAACGCATCCCAAGATGCCCTTGGTTACCGTGGTAACCACCGTGCCTGCTAGCAGCTTCTATCCTATCGACTACTCTGATCCGGTACCACGATGAGAGCTGGACGCCAACATGGCCCATTTGGGTCATCAATTCTGTCCGGGCCAGATAGAAAGTTCTGGTACAAAATGGGGCTCGTTTATTTCATTTGAATTCATTGGTGCTTTGAGCTTTGAGAAACCCAAGGCTTTCAGATCGGTTGGTCAGATTAGAGCAGATTTGTTCAGGTAGAACAAGACCAGGCTAGAGAGATGCTGCTATTATCCAGGTATTTATTCCACCAGAGAACAATCACACCATAAACTTCAGGAGGGGAGTTCTGCCTTGAGGGAAAGATTTTTTTGTTTTTGTTATTCTTCTAAAAATGGCAATTACACGTTGGGGCGTTTTGTAAATATCAGGACCGGAGATGTGCGGCGGGCGCTCAACCCTCAGACTGGAAGCCCTCCCTGCCCTGCGGTGCCACTCACATGGGGGTAGTACTCCATCACCAGCAGGTACTCCACCCGGCCCTCCGGCCCCACACGCTCGTCGGCGGCGGTGAAGCGGGCGATGTTTTCGTGCTCCAGCAGGGGCAGCCGGTAGATGGAGCACTCGTTGAGGAAGTTCTGCCGGTTGGCCGAGGTGAACACCTTGACAGCCACCTGACGCTCGTCCAGCGAACCGCAGTACACCGAGCCGTAGCGGCCGCGGCCAATCAGCTGAGAGAGAACAGGAAGGGGAGGGACAGGATAAGATAATAATAATTTATTATAATATTTATTATTATTATAACAAAACGGATCTAAAAGAATCACTAACTCTCTTGATTCTCCTACACCAGTTTCATGTGAGGCTTTGATCTGCACTGCTTTTGATTTCTACTCTCCTTTGAGTATTTTCTTTTAAATGTGTTGTTGTGAAAGGCTGACACACACACACACACACACACACACACACACACCAGCCTCACCTCCAGCAGTTTGAGATTGTCCAAGTCCAGGGAACTCTCTGAGCCCGCTGCCTCCATCATGTTCAGGTTGTGAAGGCTGTGTTTACCGTCCGCTTCGCCCACACAAGAACACACACTCAGTTAGGACCATGCGTAAGCACGCGTGTTTCAATAAAGTTATAGAAAAATCACAAATAGCAGCCCGTTCGGGGCACGAAAGCTGAATTAAAAAAAAAGACTTCATACAGCCTGTTGCCAAAACAAGTTCTCAAACGTCCTTCGGCAATTAGCATCGCCATGGTAACTCACCATGCATCATGCGGTAGGCGAAGAAGGCCGCCACGGCCACGACGGCAAGGACGGAGACGGTTGCCAGGGCGATCACAATGGTCTCTTCGCATTGCAGCGTACGCGAGTCTGCGAGAAGTAAACAAGTTGCTTGTTAAGTGTAGCGACGGAATCGTTTCAGAGGAAATTGGATTTGGACGCGCACTTGCGCTGATAATATCGTTGACCTGCGCACGCAAAAAACCTCGTTGAAGTCCAGAATGAAAATTATTTAGGCGTGTGTGTTGGAGGCCGACCGAGCGGCTGGGACAGGGGAGCTGAAGCATATGAACAGATCAATTAGGCCCGAGCATGGTTCATGGTTCATGGTTCATGGTTCATGCCCAACAGACTGGAAAAACATGG
>CM059333.1:11511534-11526534 GCA_030340685.1 Protosalanx chinensis
GCTGCATGTAGGCTGAGACGGGCTGCTCTGCCAGGCAGAAAGGACCCTCCCTCCCTCCCTGGTTCTCCCTCCCTCCCTGTCTCTCTCCTGTCTCCCTCCCTGTTCTCTCTCCCTGTCTCCCTCCCTCCCCCTCCCTTCCTGCCTCAAGCAGTGAACCCCTGGCCCTCAGTGGCCCGCACTCCCATCCTCTGCTGCTCCTGCTCCTGGCCTGGAGCTCTAAGAGACATGGGCCAGGGAGGGGAGGGGGAAGGGACATGAGCGCTGGTAAGAGCGAGCGGGAGAGTAGCGAGGCACGCATCCTAGCTACACCACGAGCCCTGGCCGTCTCGTGATCATCCACTGACCGAACTCCAAGTGTGGCCAGGATGACGAGAGGCCACCCCGCCTGATCCCCCCTTAACCCTCCGACTAGGGGTGGGCCCAAGCTAGCTGCCAGATTATCTCCATGTCCTTGGGGAGTATGGGGCAGGCCCCACACACGCACTGTACCCAACTTTTTTTTTCTTCTTTTTTTCTCTCTCATTCTTCACGCTAATTCCTCACAAAAACATGGGCGTTGGGAGACCAGTGCCGATTGGTCTGCGGGCCCTGCGCAGCGAGTCCTGATTGGTCAGCAGAGTGCTGCGGCTCAGAGCAGGGCAGCTCCAGCTGCAGCGTTGGATTGTGGGTCAGAGTGTGTGCCAGGGCCAGCGTAGCGAGAGCGAGGGGGGGGGGGGGAGTCATATCAAAAGGCTTTGGAGTAATTCTCCTGTTTGTGCGACGGCTGTTTACCAGGGTTATTCACTAATCTCCCCCCCCCCATTACAAAAACAGACCCTTACCCCCCTCCCACCTCTCACACACACACTTCTCCACCCTTTCTCGGCCTCACTACCGAAAAACAAGCAGCCTAACGCTGCTGTCCTCCTCTCCTTCTCTCCTCTCCTTCTCTCCTCTCCTTCTCTCCTCTCCTTCTCTTCTCTCCTTCTCCTCTCTCCTCTCCTTCTCTTCTCTCCTTCTCTTCCTCTCCTTCTCTTCTCTCCTCTCCCTTCTCTCCTCTCCTCTCTTCTCTCCTTCTCTTCTCTCCCTTCTCCTCTCTCCCCTCCTTCTCTTCTCTCCTTCTCCTCTCTCCTTCTCTTCTCTCCTTGAGGTGCAGGAGTGAGTCTGCTGGAGGAGCTGGTGGCGTCAGCCTCCTTTATCTGTCTGCTGCGGACGTTAACCAAGCCAAGCAGAAGGAGAGGAGGAGGCAGCGGGGGGGCTGTAATGTTCCATCCCATGGAGGGAGGGAGGGAGGGGAGGGGAGGGAGGGAGGGAGGGAGGGGACACACGGCTCTGGACCATGTATATGTGCCCATGTGCAGTTTGTTTTGGTGTTTTTCCCCTTACTGTGTGTGTGGTTACATGTGCTGACACGGAGGGGTGGACGGAGGGGGAGGGGGCTCTAATCTGTGGGGGGGTGTTCCACAAATCATCTGGCCCCCTCGACAGCCAGTGTCAGTCTGGGTCTGGTACAGTTATGTTAATCCACTCCAGTTTAACTCAGTCGTCTTGGACGCAGGCCGACAGGCGATCGCTTACCAGCATGCAGTTATGAGCGCAAACAGGCCCTGAAAATAGGATCAAGACAGACACTGTGACCTATATCAATGGTGCTGAGGGCTCGGGGGGGGGGGGTCACCCGATTTAACAGTCTTTCTAAACCCTGTGGCCCGGCCATCCAAATGTCCATATGGCCAAAGTGCATCTGAGCCTAACATTTTGATCAAAGTAAATAAATAAGACTGTCCCTTGAGGATCACGTGTAGCACAGTTTAAGGTGCAGAATATGTTGGGACTCCGAAATGGAAAATGTCAGAATTATAGAGTGTAAACTCTGCTACTTGTACAGTGGGTACAGACCAGGGTGGGAAGTAGCTTTACAAGGCCTATTGTCTCCGAGGAGAGAATAGTAATCATAGCTGTTGCTCCTAGTTACCATCCCAAGGCTGCCTCGTTTGTTTTCTTAAACATCCGCTAATTTTCCTTCCCCCCCCCACCACCAGAAGGTCTGCTTTTGTCTTGGTTACTGGGTGTGCGTCCCACTGAGCAGTGACTGAACTGAACAAGTTCCCGTGGTGTGCACAAACACATGTATTTTTACTTTTGAGGAAAAAATGACCGAAAGCCACACTTTTCTTTGTAGAAAATCTATCAAAACTAGAGGAAATGAAAAAAAAAAACAAGCTAACTTAAAATAAAATAACAATATTTCAATAACAATCATTTGAACCCATGTTGAAGTAACTCTGCTGAACAAATACTTTGAAACAGCCTCTGGTGTGGTTTCACAGCCCCATAAGACACGAGCTGAACTGCTGTTCTTCAGTGAGCTTGGTGCTGTGCCCTGGGTTGGGGGGGGGGGGGGGGGGGGGGGGGGGGCAGCCAGGGCGAGGGGCCTGTAACTCTCCCTCTGTGGATCCTACAAAACACGGCTTAAGGCTTTGTCCCGCATGCCGCTGCCCACGACAAGCGGAGAAAATCGCCCCCGGGTTCTCTCCAAGGTGGACCTTTATGCGGAGTAATCCCCTTCTCCTCCTCTCTCCTCCTCGGTCTTTTCAGCGGCCCCTCGCCTCTCCTTGTCCGTCGGGCGCACTGTAAGGCTGAGTGAGGACGAGAGAAAGTGTGGAGGGAGGGGAGGGTGGGCCCCAAATCAAATTCTAAAAGCCCCAAACCACACGAGCTCCCCCTCAAAGACGAGCTCCCCCCCCCCCCCCCCCCCCCCCCCCCCCCCCCCCCCACCTCCTCCATCGTCTCTCTCCTCTCTCCCGCTCTCTCCACCAGGGGACACCTGCTCCCAGCAGGTAGGCCTGGGACGCCGGCCCTGTTGGCGCACCAGATTTCGGAGCAGCAGGCGAACGCCCACTCGCAGATTAGTCACACAGGACAGAGAGAGATGTCGGGGTGGAAGGTGAAGCACGGAAGGAGGGGAAGAATGATGATGGAGGGGAACGCAACCTCTGTGAGTCCAAACTAGTGAGAGTGAGAGGAGGGAGAGAGAGGAGAGAGAGAGACAGAGAGAGAGGAGAGAGAGAGAGACCAAAAAGAGAGATAGAGACAAAAAAGAGAGATAGAGACAGAGAGAGAGAGACACAGAGATACAGAAAGGACAGAGAGAGAAAGAGAATAAGGAGGAAAATGGACAACCGGCTAATGCCATGTTGAGGAACATACGATAAGGTGGGGTTGACATTCGTGGCATTCGTGGCTCCCTCCCTCAAAATCTGCTTCCCAAGGCCAACATTCCTGCATCTCTATGACGCTCTGTTGGAAGAATTCACTGGCGACTCACCCCATGAACGACAGATTCCTATAGGCCTATATGAGAGATAAATCTATAACAGGGTTACGTGGCACAAGACCATGACTGAGTGTCAGAGAAGCCTTGGTAGAGAGAAACAGCACACTGGGGGTGGAGTGCTGGCTCGTTTTTATTTTGAGTTAGGTCACGAAGGGTTGGATTCGTCGGTTTCAGCGCGTTGTATGCGTGTCCACCTCAGCAAACCAGTGAAAACGTGGATCCTTTCAGAGTGAGTGCTGTGAGAGGAGAGGGACTGACTAATGTCTAACTGGAGCCTACGAGAGGCTGGATTGTGCGTTGGACTGGAGAGCTTGATAACTGTAACACGCTCACGTATACACTGACACACACACACAGAGAAACATACACACACACAGAGAAACATACACACACACAGAGAAACATACACACACACAGAGAAACATACACACACACAGAGAAACATACACACACACAGAGAAACATACACACAGAGAAACATACACACACACACACACAGAGAGAAACATACACACACACACACACACACACACAGAGAAACATACACACACACACAGAGAGAAACATACACACACACACACACACAGAGAAACATACACACACACACACAGAGAAACATACACACAATCACAACACTCCCACGCTCCATCGCAGATGCTTGGCAAATTGCAGACTGAACTCCCAACTAACATCCAGCTAACGGCTCCATATTTCATGGGCTTTGTTAGCCACCAGCTCAGCTCTCTCACGTTTCCCCTCCGAATGCTGTTCAGCAAAGTCCGGGACACTGTTATCTTATCTTGCTCTTCCCAAGGTCCAACAGAAGCCTGGCTTTAACCCAAAGTCTAGATAAGCGGGCCACAAGCTCTGCCAAAAAGGCCCCTGCGGAGCCAGCTGGGTTATTTAAGGCTAGACCAGGTTTTTCCATTCCAACACACAGTCCCTATTTACCTGATGTACATGTTACAATTAGTCCTTTAGCAGGACCCTCTTATCCAAAGCGACTTACAGTAAGTACAGGGAAATTCCTCCTTGAGGGAAGTAGGGTGAAGTGCCTTGCCCAAGGACACAACGTCACGTTGCCACAGCCGGGAATCGAAACTAGCAACCTTACGATCACAAGGCCAATGCCTTAACCGCTCAGCCAACTGACTCCCCGAGCTGATTGGTTGGGCATCAGGTTGATCCATTCCCAGCCATCGAAGAGCAGGAGAGGAGCACTTGGATGTATCCCCACCGTGTTCCTCCCCTCCCATCTTCCTGCTCTCATTCCCATCTTCAGAGACACAGACACAGGTGGTGTCAAACCTACCACAGCCCAGGGTCACATGCGGGTTACATGGGAATAACAAATGCAATGCCTGTACATCTCGTAGATTGTAAACGACTGTACGTCCTAAGCACCTTCCCAAGTTTACAGGGCGAGCTACCGTATATCAGTCATCACTGCAGACCGATGCCAAGTCTACCTGCAAGGCTTATAGACCACCGAAACGAGGGGTTACACACACACACCACACACACACACCACTACCCCACTCCCATGTCACCAGGACTGATCCAATCCGCCCAACGAAGTTCTCACGAATGTCCAACGACCCGAGACGGATCGATCATGCTTAACAAGTAACGTTTTCTACCAGCCACGGGAGGAGCGAGGAGCAACATCACGCACAGCCCCACCGCCAGCATGGCCCCGGCTTCACAGTCTCGAAGCATCGGGGGGCTCAGGTCCAACCAACCTCTCGGCTCGAAAGTCTCGGGTACTCGGGAAAAGATCTCAAACGTTCGACACTCGCATCATGTCAGTTCAACGGCTTGAACTGAAGTGTCAAGTACGCAGGAGGACATGGATGGGGGTTTAAAGAGAGTCTGGGATCGATGTGGTCCACAGACCTGCTGGTCGAGCTGGATAGTTCAGTCTGATCTGAGCAAACTGTTACCCAAGTCTGCGCATAGCTGACTATGAAGTTATCATATTATTAACCTAAACTCAAATTCAAAACTTGTGCTCGCTACCTACCCCCCCCCAATTTTTTTTTTCGTTTAACGCAATAAAACAAAGATGGAGAAGAAAAAAGAAATGTATCCAGCAAACACAACAACAACAGCTCAGCTCGTTAGCAACCCACGAAGTTTGACGAACGTATTTGCCAAACGTATCTTTATCTAAATGTGCCTTTTTTTCATACTCGCTGGTGACACAAATGTGTGACACATTGAGGACCAAAAAGTGGCTACAATACCGAGCTAAGTTAGCCTGAAGAGCTGAGTCCACAAGTGTTTAGTCCATAAGGAGAGAGGAGGGGGAAAAGCCCCAAAAAAGTCCTGCGGTCGCCTCGTCGCTGCTCGCTGTCTGCCGCTGTGTTACAGTGTTGAAAATGCGGCCTTTCGGTATGTTTCGGCATATTACTACGCTATTCTCGTCGTTGTGTGTCGCGGTGCTGCCTCGACGTTTCTTCCGCTGTCGGGTTGAAGACTTTTACATTTGTCTTTGGTCGTGGCAGAGGAGCGGCGGGGCTGGGAACGCCTCGCTGCGGGGAAACTGCCGTCTGGATCTCCGGTGTCACATTCAGCTTTGGGGGCTGGAGTGTTGTTAAGGTTGTTAAGATGTGCATGGTTTAGTTATCCCGGGTCACCCTGCGGTGGACCAGCTCGCCACTCTTAGTATATTTTTTGGTATCCATTCAGACAGTCCGCACCAAAGTCACTAAAACGTATTCTTATTAATATTATAAATAACTTTATTCATAGCTAGCTGATTTTTATGTTTCATTAAAGCAGGTTCGATGGCAGTTTGCTCCAACGCCACAGGGTTGGCACGGAGACTTTGGTGGAAGCAAAATGAGCCTAAACGAACGTACCCAACAGCTGACTAGACAGAGTGAGCGCCCCCATCCGCAGGCTGCAGACATGACACCTAGCAGCTGTTTCAGTGGAACTACACCGCCACCTTGTGGTCAAACGGTGAATTGGCGGTTGTCAATGCACAATTTATATCCTGATTTTTGCCATACCGGGAATTGCGTCCGGAGTTCATTCGGTGGCATTTTAGTCATTAAGGATTCACAGCAATCGTTGACGTTGGCAAAACGCGTAATAAGCTTAAGGCTTAGCGGTTAAACACAATATTTCGCGAATTATCCGTCGGGAAGCAAATTAGAACTGGAGGGGGCGTGTCTACTGTCAGAGTGGGTTCAGGGCAGCAATGAGAACTTGCGCACATCGAGAATTGAGAAAGCCAAGGTAGCAGCGACAGCGACGGAGTTATCCTGACCTAGAATGAAAGAAAAGAAGAATAGGAAAAATAGATGCTACTTTTATGGAGTAAACTGGAAAATGTTTCTCTCTGGCATAAAGTGCTTTAGGAACCAAACCGGTCAGATGATGATGCGCCTCTACTGACTTGGATGTAGGGGCTTTCGGAAAGGAGGGGGGAGGCTATAAGGTTTCCCTCTCCGACTTTGCCACCGCCTTAGTCACTATTATAAAGTTCTCTTTTTTTATTTTCTTTGCGAATGGTGCAATGTCTTTGGGGACGCAGCCCGATACGAGGAAGTTCACCCGGGGTTTGAACAAAGCCAGGCACCGCAGCTGAGCTGAGACAGAGCGTCTCAGAGGTGGTGTGAACCTCTGTATTGATGGTAAGCAGGAAAGATGCATGTTCATGTGTTGTTGTAAACCAGGGGTCTCCAATCCTGGTCCTCGAGAGCCACTGGCTGTCCCTGAAGGTTTTAGATGTTTCCCTGCTCCAGCACACCTCCACAGAGCTTGATAACGACCCTTCATTAGAATCAGGTGTGCTGGAGCAGGGAAACATCTAAAACCTTCAGGACAGCGGCCCTCGAGAACCAGGATTGGAGACCCCTGCTGTAACTCTCATATACAAGTATCCTGAACGATGCCTTCCAACTTCGGACAGGCTTGCAAAAGCTGATCACCACGAACTGAACTCCTGCAATGCTTTTGTGAGGTTGAAAGGTATCCACAACTTTCTAGTATGTTCCTTTCAGTCAGTGGAGTAAAGTACACCGTCCATCTCTCAAGCAAGGACAGAGGTCAGCTGTCCAGTACAAAACACAGCATTACCACAAATGTTTATTTATTCATCGGGCTACCTGAATCCTCACAACACACACACACCCACACACCCACACACACCCACACCGAGATCAGGTTACATGGCTTGGAATAGCTGCGTAAGATGAAAAGACTGTCATACTTGAGATCTTTGTGTTCCAATGCATCACAAGGAGGTTGTAGTTAGTTGGCTGTGATGCTTTTATCGTTTTTTGTTGTTGCATTATTTGTCAGCACAAGTGTGTGTTTTTGAGTTGAGGGGGTAATACACCTTTTAGCCTTAACCCTCTGAAACAAGCCTCACTTTTTCACACCATACTTATCACTCTAACAGGGAGCAGATTGTGCCTGTGTTGATAACCTGGGCCTGCAGTGGTGAACACCCTGTGGCCCATTGCTGGTTGTTGGAGGCTGTTAATGATGATCAATAGCCCATGTTACATTTCACCTAATGGGGTTCACCACCCCATTTTCCCTCATGGTCCATGTGCCCTCCTTGTCTGGGAAGTGAAATGGTTTTGAATGAGTACCAGAGGAATGTAGCAAGTGGTTCCTGGTCTACAGTGTTCCACAAGTCACTTACGCGCGTTAGATTAGATTATGATGAACCTTTATTTGTCCTCCAGGAGGTGGAAATTGCAGTTCACAACAGCAGCAGGGTAAAGTACAGCACACAGAGTTGCACTTATGTTGCAAAACATTAGTTTTGTCGAGAGACATCCTACAACCTTAAGAATTGTGGATTGTGTGTTTGCTTGACCATGCAGAAAACAGCCTTATATGAAAAGGTCGTCGTGTATCTTATTTCACTCGAAATGCTTCCCAGTCTATTGAAATAACATTATATCCATCAAATATAATAAGTGTGGTGATTGGCTGAATAGTTCAAGTTGACCCAATCAGGAAATAAAGTGTGATCCTTTATGGTTCCCACCAGTAGCCTGGGTAAATAAAGAAAGTCCCTCTCCTAATGGCTATTGGCTGGGCTCTGTGATGTGGGTTACATTACAGACATTCATCACCTTGTAGTTCCTGGGGATAAAGGGGACAGCTGTGTCTGGTGCACATCCCATCTCACGTGACACATACACGCACACACACGCACTCAAAATGTAGAGGTATCTTAATCCTCTTTTACAATATGACATCAATCCAAATGTCGGTGATATTACTTCAATGTCATAACAGTTGTGTACAGTGCAAGGCTGTTCTGTAATATCTGATCAACTGGCACAGACAGTCTCTTTGACATTATTAAATATGTATGAAGACAGGGTAGGTGTCCGGGCTATTTTTAAGCTTGCCCTCTTTTTCTTTTGTGGCGCAGTTTTACACAAGATCGTCCAGGGTCACTTAATAATGAATATCATTCATATGTTAAGTTCATACCATAACTGGGAAAACCTTTCTTGATGCCAAAGTACAGTGAATTCAACGCTGGAAGTCACAAGCAGCACCAAGAGTAACCATCCAGTTTCTCTCTGTCTCTCTCTCTGTCTCTGTCTCTCTCTGTGTTTCTTTCTCTCAGTGACTCACACCGTCCTTTTTTAGCTGGTGTGTAGTTTTGGTAGACGTGGGCATCTGGCCATACCTTAGTACCCAAAGTGGTGGTGCTCGCCGGCCAAGCTGCTTGGCTTTAAAGAGCGTTCCTGCAGTTTTAATAATCACTTCCAAACAGAAGGAAATGCTGTCTTCGACAGTTTCGATACTCATTTTTTCCTTCTCTTTGCCTTGCTGACTTGGGCGGTTTTACACGCCAAAACCCTGCTGTGTACTTCTACCACAGAGGTGTAAACATACACACGCTCGCAGACACATGCACCCGCACGCACACCCAAACCCCCCCCACACGCACACACAAACCCCCCCCACACGCACACCCAAACCCCCCCCACACGCACACCCAAACCCCCCCCACACGCACACCCAAACCCCCCCACACGCACACCCAAACCCCCCCCCCACACGCACACCCCCCCCACACACACACCCTCAAACCCCCCCACACCCACACCCCCCCCCACACGCACACCCAAGCGGTCAGCCTAACCGACAGACTTCTCTAGGCACAGATTTCAGTCACCAGGCTTTGACATCCTGCTCACAGTCAGACCGGGGCATCCCATGTTTGTTCCTTTTAGAAGCACAGAGGGCTGCCCTGTTTGACCCGGGGTCGGACCCTCATACCTCCACATCCCACCTCCCCCCTCGCTTCATCCATGGCCGGCGGTTGATCTGTTCAGCGCTGCTCCAGGGGGGGATTTGTACTGATTACTGCGTGAAAGAAAACCCTGTAGAGATTATCTGGGGAGATTTGCACTCTGATGCAGTTGGCCCATATGATACATGATACAATGGCAGCGTGCAGTAGGATGGACCAGGCCCCTTGCTGGCTGGATATATTCTGGATGTTGTATCTTCCGGTGTATTCTGTATCTCCGATACTGCATCTGTTCACCTTTTGGGTTACCTTTGGAGCTTGACTGGTCTGTACCAACCAGAACATGTTTCAAGGCGCCTGGTTTGTCTTGGAATAGCTCGAGCATTTTTACAGCCTCCAGAACACGCCTGCAGGGAAGATTCGCGTCTGTATGTGATCTCAGAGAGAAAATGAGGCTATTTAGCAGACTGTCTCATCCACAGCGATTTACAGCAAGGACAGGGACATTGCCGGGAATTCAACTGACGACCTTCTGATCGCCAGTCCGAGGCTTAACCACTCAGCCACCTCACTCCTTGATGTCCCTGCTGCATAAGCATTGCTTGTACTTTTTTTTTTGTATCAGCCCAATTGTGAAAATGGAATGAACGCAAGAAACGTGGGATTCTATTCCGTGTTGGGTTCTCATCCAATGGAAGCTGATAGCGGGTGGTGCCCTTTTCGAACCTGACACCAGCCTCCTGAGATAAACTCCCTTTCCAACTAGTTAGACTGGCCATGTGGAATGTGTGTCATGCTTATTGAAGACTTAAGATGCAGAGATGAACGACACAGCAGAGGTAATACTTGTCATACCAGCTCTTCAGTGGAAATCTAGCTGGTGCATGTAGTGTCTGATCTGAGACTCAATACTGCATGCCTACTTTGGGATGTAGGTCTAACTTTAAACAATGGTGGCAGTGTGTGGTCAGCGTGATTATCGGTTGCTAGGAGGACAGAGCTTAATGAACACAGCCGAAGCCAGCTGTCATTTAATCTCTCTTGATCAAACCATATGAAGGGGTTTGATGTGCAATAAATACCTTCAGGGCAGTCCAAGGGTCCTCTCACTGTAGCGTAGCCCAGATTAGATTAGATTAGATTCACTTTAATGTCATGACACAGGTACAAGTACAGGGTAACGAAATACAGTTAGCATCCAACCAGAAGTGCAAAACGGTTATTACTGTTTGAGTTTATTACTGATAGGGTTTGATTCTAGATCACACAGTCCTCATGTCTTACATAAGTCTCTACCACTGCCGTCCTGTTGCATTAATGATAGTTTAGGGTTCCAGGTTTGCCTTCAGCGCCTATTGGAATTACTTCGCATTAGCTGGGTTGCAGTGTCAAAGTCCACCCCAAGGGGGCACCAGCGGTGCAAAAACTCAGCGTAACAGTCCTTGCTCTCCAGTCTGAGAGATAAGAGAGTTGAGGATTATGTGATATCTAAAGTGAGAAAAAAATATCCAGGGCTTAGACTTCCCTGGACAGGAACAGACATATCTGGTGATTTGCTGCTGGCAATGTACTGTCAGAAAGCGAACACAGGAAATGACAGCAAAACAGGTTTCGTTGGGTAAGGATGGCCCAAAACAACTTAATCGAAGCACCAGCCTGTGAGCCTGCCAGGTATTTGCCTGGGCATGATCAAAAATGTATGATCTCCCCCTCCATCGCCTGGAGACTGTGTCAGGCTGCTCTCATATTTCCCTCTGGTTTCTCTGCAGATGTAAAGACGCTCAGTGACGTAAAATGGTGCGGCAGTTAAAAAGGGTCAGACGATGAAATCCAGATTTTTGTCCAAACTAACAAGTACAGCGAGACATTTTCCCCGAGTTAAAATATGAAGCCATAAAATTGAGTTTCTAAATAAAAGTTTATATGGAGAGGAGAATGTATTCTTCCAGCCCTCCGCGCTTATAGCATCTAAGCGGAGGATGTTGAATTGCTTGCAGGCTATGATTACAGGGGCTGTGACGACAGTCTCCAATGATGCCATGTATTCATGCTCATATTCATATTAAATGACATCCATGCCCTTTCGTGGTGTACTGTATGGGACTACACGTAGTGTGTGTGTTTGTTAGTGTGTGAGTGTGTGTTTGTGTGTATGTGTGTGTGTATGTGTGTGTGTATGGTTTACGTGTGTTTGTGTACGTTTGTGTTTCTGTGTGTGTGTATTTGTGTGCGTGTGTGTGTGTGTGTGTATGTGTGTGTGTGTATTTGTGTGCGTGTGTTGGTGTGTGTGTGTGTATTTGTGTGCGTGTGTTTGTGTGTGCGTGTGTGTATTTGTGTGTGTGTGTGTGTGTGTGTGTATTTGTGTGTGTGTGTGTGTGTGTGTATGTGTGTGTGTGTATTTGTGTGCGTGTGTTTGTGTGTGCGTGTGTATTTGTGTGTGTGTGTGTGTATTTGTGTGCGTGTGTTTGTGTGTGCGTGTGTATTTGTGTGTGTGTGTGTGTGTGTGTGTGTAGGGGTGACTCATCAGGAGGGATCTATTGGAAGATATGCAGGTCTGGACGTTCATAGGTTAATGCACAAGTGGGGAGGAAGGTTCTAATGGATGACAGTTTAGGGAGGGGCCAAATAAACAAATCCACAGTTCACCAGACGGTGTTTTTCTGTGCGAAAAAAGTAGAGAGATTTTCATTCTGATTTAAGCGAGACAAATTCCCTTCACAAGGATGATTTATTTGTTCAATGGAACAAATCCATCCTCTTTAGTTTGATGTATTGGCTCTCTGGAAACCGTTCCCCTCCCTCCCTCCTTCCCTCCCTCTTTCCTCCCCTCCCTCCTCCTCCTCTCCCTCCTCCTGCTCTCTCTTTTTCTCTCACGCGTCTCTCAGCGGTTGACTTAGGTTGTCATCATCCGTTTTGCTGCATCATACCTTTTTAAAGTAGGTGACTGTGTCAAGTCGCCATGAAATATTCATAGTTGCTGGTAGGGGGAGATGGAAAAACCCTTCTAAGAAGCGTTTCTCTCTGGCTGAAGGAGTGAGCCCACCGCTCCGGCCTTCAGCGCTAACGTCCAACCTGACAGTAACTAGTTAGCATTCAGGCCATTACAGTGGGATGAATCCGGTCAGAGCGTTAGCGGGTGTGTAAATATGTGTGTGTTTCTGTATCGTTAGTGGGGGTGATATGGCGGTCCAAGTACTATGGTTCTACTGTGACTCAGCGAATTTCTATATTTGTCCTTTCATCCAAAAGAATGACATCAAAAGGATCACTGTGCACCAATATATTTATGAGTGTTTTACAGCATAGGTTTCTGTGTACGTGTGTGAGTTGTGTTTTGTCGACCACAATGCCACAGGTTAACAAGGAGAGCGGAGTGTGAATGAATGGAGCGATCTGTGTAAGGGAAGAGTGAGAAACAGAGAAAGAGAGAGGGAAGGAGAGGAGAGGGGCACCGAGACGGACGGAGCGAGAAAGAGGAAGTGAGAGAGAGCGCTTCTCAGCATCAGCACCACAGCAGCGGGAAGAGAGAGAGAGGGAGAGAGAGAGAGAGAGAGAGAAAGGGAGAGAGAGAGAGAGAGAGAGAGACAGAGAGAGGGAGAGAGAGAGAGAGACAGACAGAGAGAGAGAGAGAGAGAGAGAGAGAGACAGAGAGAGAGAGAGAGAGAGAGAGACAGAGAGAGAGAGAGAGAGAGAGAGAGAGAGAGAGAGAGAGAGAGAGACAGAGAGACAGAGAGAGAGAGAGAGAGAGACAGAGAGAGAGAGAGAGGAGAGCAGACAGAGAGAGAGAGAGAGAGAGTCGACGCCCTGCTCCGACAGACACAGCAGCTCAACTCTCTCCTTCCTGGACGGGTTCCTCATCCCTCCCGTCTCTGCTGAACGATCCACAGGGCGATGAACCTCAGGGGAGCGTGCGGTTCACAGCTGTAGCACAGAAGCAGAAAATTGGCTCCCGGACTTTATTTTCAATCTTCAACTTCAGTCGACTTGACTGCTCCAGACATCTTGCTACACATTCCTTATATGCTGACTGATCAGAAGAATCAGTTTGACAAAACTCCGTCTCTCAAGAGATTCGACAGAGGATTTCCAGAACCTTCCTCATCTTCTGCGGACGTGAAGAAAATGGACGTACCAAAGTAGGGGTTTCTGGAGTGGGAATAACACTTAAGAAGATTCGAAGATTCGTCAATTTGGGTCTCTAGCTGGTCTGAACCCCAGAGTGGAAGTCTGAAGCTGAGAGGAGGGAGGCAGGGGGGGTGAGAGGTCAGAGTTCTCCTGGAGGGTGATGGTGAGGCGTAGGTAGGAGGAACCATGGGCTGCACCACCAGCGTGGTTCTGTTGGAGGGGCTTCGCTCCATGCTTGAGAGGAACTGTGGCTATGTGTATAAAGGTGCAGCGGAGCTGGGAGTGCTGGAGGAAGAGGAAGAGATCCTGAGCCTGAGACTCGGGGCTCAGTCCTGGAAACCCAACACAGCGCTGGTAAAGCTAGCTTTGGAAAAACAACCTATTAGTAGTATTTTTACACACCCAGTTTAAGATTAGTAAAAAAATAATATATATATATATAATCCTTTTAAAATGAGTAAAAAATAAATGTGTGCAAAATTATTTAGACCAATCCATCCTCGGCTGCAAACTGTTTGCATTGTTACAGCCGTGGTGTTATGATCTTTCATGAATCATTCCTAGCTCAAGTGGAAAGCTGGTAAACTATACAAGGCTCAGTTTTGGCTGGCAGCGCAGATTACCAGGTCTCTGCTAATGGTCTCCCTTGAGAAAGTCTTCCAAGGGTGAGTGTTGCAGACCAGTCAGCTATAATACAGCATTGGGAGTGGATTTGCTTAATGTATGTGTGCTTATACTGTATGAGTGTGAATGCAATTGATCTGGATATCCCTTGTAGTGTCTACGTGTTTAAAGTGTCTTAAGATCATAAAAATGTCCAAGCTGGAAAGTTGCCATCTTGTGGGTTTGTCCTGAAGACATCTACATGTCTACCGATCAGCACGACGTCAAGCTAACGAAGCTCCATTAATGAAAATCTGTCCTCGCGTCAAGTCACCGTGATTTAACGACGGATCATTGACCGCTGAGGACGAGGGTGAAGGAGAGGGGAGGGATGGTGGGGGTGAGGGAGGAGTGTAGTCTGGCAGGAGGGAGGGGAGGATGGGTAGGTTGGTTCAAGGTGATGGGTGGCGCTCTCTCCGCTCTCTCTGGACAGGGCTTCTCATTTTCAGTCACAGAAAGCTTCTTGAACATGGAACCTTACCACTGACTTTGGCGTGATGCATTATTAGCCTTAATTTACATTTATTCATTTAGCAGACGCTTTTATCCAAAGCGACTTGCAGTAAGTACAGGGACATTCTCACTGAGGCAAGTAGGGTGAAGTGCCTTGCCCAAGGACACAACGTCATCTAGCCACAGCGGGGGCTCGATCTCA
>CM059333.1:11531534-11544034 GCA_030340685.1 Protosalanx chinensis
AGACATAGAGGGACTTTACCCTGGCGGTGTTTGGCAAGAGCTTGCTGCATTTTTGAGAGTCAGAGTTAAACGTTATCCTTTCCTAAATAGGCTCACATCACATTGACTTAACATGTCATGTTAGTGAATACAAACATGATGTGTACTTTTCTGGACTCTACTTCCAGTCACACATGCACACACACACACACACACACACACACACACACAGCTGCTGATAGAAACTCTTCATCTTTGTAGTGCTTGTGGGGGGGTTCTTGCGACACAGTGGTACCCCCTAGTGTGTTTCCTGTGGAGTGCTCAAGCCCTGTTTTGGAACGTTTTACCAGACCTTTAACCTGTTTCCCAGCACCGATTTCCCGCTCCGCCCTGGGCCGGCATCGGTATGAAGTCATAGTCTCCCAAGAGAGCAGACGGGAGCTCTCATTGGACAGCAGGATGGTCTGAGAGGACCAATGAGAGGCTGTGTGGTTTTGAAGGACAGTGTGTGAGCTCATGCCACAGTGACTGGTACTGTGGCGCACAAGGCCCTTCGCTCCGTCCGTCCTTTTCTCCTCCGTCTCATCCCTCTCTCTCTTTTGCCCTCCTTCTCTCATGCCTCATTCAACCCTTTTGCTTGTGCCAAGGAGCTGTCGAACAACAATGTACACTGGACCACAAGACTCGGATACGCATCCTTGGTCTAAAAGTTTAGGTTTGCCTGAATGAGTTTGACATACAAAATATATCAGTAGAGATCGTCCATAAAAAGCGAAAACATTTTTGTTTCCGCTCAAAGCTTAGTCTTTGAATCTGTCCCTGGAGGTTGAGGTTTGACCTCTGACATTGACAGCTATCAGTCCAGAAGCTTCCGCCTAAGCTAATGACCTGCTGTTGTGTGTCCCTGCAGGTGAAACCTAAGGTCATCGAGCCGCTGGACTACGAGAGCGTTCTGCTGCAGAGGAAGACTCAGATCATCAGTGATGTTCTGCGCGACATGCTCCAGTTTCCTCTGGATGACTTCCAGGTGAGACTGGACACCTACCACAGGTTACCAGGTTCTAGAATACATTTACATTAAGTTATTTAAGCGATTTACGGCAAATACATGGACATTCCCCCTGAGGCAAGTAGGATGAAGTGCCTTGCCCGAGGACACAACGTCACGGACGGGATTCAAACTCGCAACCTTCCGATTACTAGCCCAATTCCCTCACTGCTCAGCCACTTAACTCCACGTTCTCCAGGATCCCACGTTCTAGAATACCTGCCCAGTCCTCAAGCCCCTCCTGCATCCACTTTCCATCTGTCCAGCAACCGTTTAGCAAAGAATTCAAAATGTCTTGTTTTGTAGCACCAGTGGGAATTTGAGTTAGTATTAACAACGTGAAACCTCCAAAAAGCGGCACTCAAACCGGCAGCCGGCATGTGGAAGTGCTCGTAAATCCTCTTCCTGTGTATCCTTTGGCTCTCAGGCCACTTGAAGCGTTTGCACGCTCTGTAGAAATGTCTGTGTTCAAAGGAACCAAACCCTGAGTAAACTTACGTCAGCGTTCCTTGAGCTTGGTGTGGGGACGGAGAGAAGGGACGAGAAAGACAAAGAAACAGAGAACTCTCTCTCTCTTGACGGTCTGGTAGTTGTAATGTCATCGGAAGAATGGGATGGGAATCCACCCTTTTTCTTGTTGTTTGTGGTGTGGACAGTATCTAATGGACCTGTGGGCTTCGTAGGTGCATGCAGACATCCACTGTGAGCTGGGTGTTTGGTAGTGTGCCTCTCCCTGGCAGCACTGGGCCCTCAGGTGGAGTCCAGGCCTGGGTGTTGTAGGTGAGTCTGGGCCCTCAGGTGGAGTCCTAGCCTGGGTGTGGTAGGTGAGTCTGGGCCCTCAGGTGGAGTCCTAGCCTGGGTGTGGTAGGTGAGTCTGGGCCGTCAGGTGGAGTCCTAGCCTGGGTGTGGTAGGTGAGTCTGGGCCCTCAGGTGGAGTCCTAGCCTGGGTGTGGTAGGTGAGTCTGGGCCCTCAGGTGGAGTCCTAGCCTGGGTGTGGTAGGTGAGTCTGGGCCCTCAGGTGGAGTCCTAGCCTGGGTGTGGTAGGTGAGTCTGGGCCCTCAGGTGGAGTCCTAGCCTGGGTGTGGTAGGTGAGTCTGGGCCCTCAGGTGGAGTCCTAGCCTGGGTGTGGTAGGTGAGTCTGGGCCCTCAGGTGGAGTCCTAGCCTGGGTGTGGTAGGTCTATCTGGGGCACAGCGAGGCAGTATGACCCTCCATGTGGTTCCCATTAACTGAACGCCAGCCAGACAGACACATGGCTTCTGAGCTTCTGGCTCCACTCAGCGTATGTCCGCTCGGATTGGACAGGCAGGGAAGACCAGATGCAGTCAGGCCGTTGATTGGCTGGCTATGTCTACCCACAGAGACCACAGGGAAACAGAAATGATTCTTAGTCAACAGACTTTTCCACAGAAAGATCTGACTAGAGTACCGTTGCCAGTTAACAACACGTTTTTTTTCTTTCTCTCTAACCGAAGTAAGTCCTTATCAGCACAGTATTTACACTGGACATTGTTCAATTCATGGCCGTCATGATAGCTGTCTGTCAGGTTCAGAGTGACTATTGTTAGGCAGTATTCTCTGTGCCAGTCACTGGTCAAACCTAACTCTTAGTGACAGTGAATCTCACCGACTGTGTGAGTATTGTCATCCTGACAGACTACTTGAGTCTGGCAAGCATCCCCCAGCACATGTGGCTCCCACACATGGACAGCACATGCAGCACACACACACCCGCATGCATCTGACCCCCTCCGTACACACTAATGTAATTAATCATTCGCACTTTGATGAGCAGACATTCTCGCGCACAAATAAACATTATACATACATAGACTAAAGAGACAGAGAGAGAGAGACAGAGAGAAAGAGAGAAAGAGAAAGAGAGAGAGATTGCTGGGGAGGTAAAGTAGTCCATTTGGGCAGCGGTTGACCAAAGCACTAAAGTGTTGGTTGCAGTCTACTGTACTGTAATGACAAAGTATTCTAGCCTGTCACATTCACACATCCCTCCACACCTCACATCTCTCTGCTGGAGCATCCCTCCATCATCCCTCCATCATCCCTCCATCATCCCTCCATCATCCCTCCATCATCCCTCCATCATCCCACCATCATCCCTCCATCATCCCACCATCATCCCTCCATCATTCCTCCAACATGCCTCCATCATCCTCCATCATCCCTCCATCATCCCTCCACACCTCACATCTCTCTGCTGGAGCATTCCTCCATCATCCCTCCATCATCCCTCCATCATTCCTCCAACATCCCTCCATCATCCTCCATCATCCCTCCATCATCCCTCCATCATCCCTCCATCATCCCTCCATCATCCCTCCATCATCCCTCCATCATCCCTCCATCCTACCACAGCCCTTTCCTCTGCAGGAGATTTACCGCCTGACATCCTCCAGCTCTCCCTGGGGGGGGGGGGGGGGGGGGGGGGGGGGTGACGGGAACACACTCCCCCTCACACACGCACACAGACCGGGATCCATTCACTACAGGGTTAATGGGCATGAAAGGAATGCTGTTAATTGGTGGCTCACAGTTGGACGAGGACTTGTTAAGATTTCCGAGATCTGACCGGTCAGTGTTTTTATCGGATGGGTTGTGATGTTGAACTGGACACCTTCTGACACTTTTAGAGATCCAGTTACAAACTATTACTCTCATCTTGTGTATTATTAAATACGTTTTTAATAACAAACTGGAATGTAATAGCGTTTTTGTGTACTTTTTTGGAGCAGGGTGTGTTTCCATCTGAACTAGTGGTGAGACTTATTAACAAAATCCAAAGTGCCACAGTGGGTTTGAAAAGTGCAAAAATAAGGTAGTAGTATTATGTATTCTGTGCAGTACATACTGGTACTGCTACCAAAGCTAGCTTTTGCCACAAGTTGAAGAGTACAGTAGGTCATTGTGTCACTGCTCCCTATAGAGTGAGGGAGAGGAGAACTGGGGCGATGTGGACGGCTGGATGTTCAGCACCCTTCAGCAGTTCAGAAGATGGATGTCTGGGTGTCTTCCTGCCCCCAGGCTCTCCCTGTCCTGGTTCCACCGCTGTCTGTGGCTCTGTCTGATTCTATTATGGAAGTCTGTCCCAGAGGACCAGGTTTAGATGTGCAGAGAAGCTCTGGGGCCCTTTTCTACAGACCCTCATCATTCTGTGTTATTACTATACGTCCCTAAAGAGAACAAGAATAAAGGCAGTAGATTTACTCTAAGGAGCTGTTTCCCTGATCGTGATAACACCTCATCTAGGACAAAAACACCCTTTAAGGTGGTTTGGCTTGCTCTGTATGGCTTGCTCTTTATCTGGATAAATGCGACGCGTTCATCCATTTCTCCTCAGAACGCAAGGCCCTGTGTCTAGCCGTTAGCGTGGACGAGTGATGTGCTGTGTTTGGTCTCCTCAGATCTCCACCCTCAGGCGCCAGGGGCGGACCACGTTCTCCACGGTGCCGGAGCACGCAGAGAAGGAGGCCTGCAGTCTGTTTGTCCAGGAGGTGAGAGGATCAGAGGATCTGAATTAAGAGGCCGAGGTTTCAGGACAAAACCTGAAAAATATTTCACTTTACGACTGCTACAGGGTTTTCTATGGTGCTAGAATGTCTGTGTGTGACTGCGTGTGTGTGTGTGTGCGGTGGGGGGGGGGGGGGGGGGGGTAGATATGATAGTTGTGTCCATGTACTAGTGTGACACTTATTTGGATATTCTGGTTTCAGGAGCATTCTGGTTCAAATTCTGTCCTTTCCCAGATCTGTATCTGGTTACAATATTTGGGTGGGGATGTGTAAGTGTGTATCGTGTGTGTGTGTGTGTCCTAGGAAGGTCATGTGATCACGGGGTCCCAGGGGGCGGGTGTGGTGAGATTAGAGGGGTGCAGGGAGGTTCCCCCTCTGTGGCATCATGACATCATCACCAGCTGCAGCATCTTGCGGGAGGGTCACGATGTTTTTCCTTGGAACAACGAACCAAAGAACATTCTAGAAGCCATTATTTAGATTTTGATAGAACTTAGTCTTTTTAATACTTCTTAATGAGCGAGTACCTTGTTGGTTTAACCATGCACTTAAATTGAACATGCCACCCAGGATTACCTGCTAAATCTTTTATTTAGGGTTATTAGGGTGTATGTTTTGCTTGCTTATCCAATTTGTTATGAGGTGATTTAGTCATCCTAATCGTTATACAGTGGGTTCAGGGTTAGGACTCTGGACCACAAGTATTAGACTTAAATAAACTTTAAATAAACTTTGTTTATATTAAGGTAGAGAAATAATCTTCTCCTCGCTGAGTATGCATTTCTAAGGAGTGGGACTTTTGTTATTTTTTAAAGAGACTCAGTCATCGACTCTTAATCTCAGTTTTTGTCAGTTAGTTAATGTCTTTTCACTCACTCGCTCTCCCCCTCTCCCTCCCCCGTTTCCGCTCTCCCTTTCTCTCCCCCTCACTCCCCCGTCTCTCCATCTATAGTGCATCAAGACGTACAAGTCGGATTGGCATGTGGTTAATTACAAATATGAGGATTATTCCGGAGATTTCCGCCACCTCCCAAAGTAAGTACCAGCTGTGCTGCCTTGTGGAGAGACAGGTCAGCTGTAAAAACAGGTGTGGCACTGCAGGGGTTAAAACAGCTCTTCTGATGCTGCGACACACAGCTGTCCTGACAACCATCTTGGTGGGAATACTAGAGGTTCTGTTGAACTAGGTCTTTCTAGGACAGCCACTTGAGACTGTGCTAGACCTAGTCTGACCTGCAGCTTGGTCCTCTCATGGGTAAAACCAATCTTGCTCGGCATCGACATTGAGCTGGCATGAAATTAATACTGGCATTGTTCCATGGTCACTAAGAGGAGGAAGTATTGATGTAATCGACCGTGTGAATACTGCAGATCTGTTAATCCTGCTGAAAAGAGTTCACTAAGTCAACCAGTTATGAAGTCATGAAGTCACCCCTCGGGTTAAGCACTGAAAATGAGGTGAAACTCTGTTTGTCCCCTGAGATGTGGAGGGACTCCACAACAACCATAAACAGACTCCTTCTGCTGTCTTCAATAAGGCCTGTTGGGGCTATTCTGGAACTGCTGGGGGGAAATGGGGGGTATTCCACGATCCAAGGGGTCTGTGCCCAACGTCCTTGGTTCTAGAGGCCCACTCCCTGAGGAACCGGTGGAGAGAATGTGCTTTACAGACGCTACATATCACGCTTGTAGCCAGCGAGCATGAAAAGAGGCGACCTTTGACCCCGGCCTTGGCGTTGTTTACTTAAAAAAGGTCCCCGGGCGCTCTGTGGAGGTCAGAGGGTCTTCACTACATGTGCGGCTCAAGTTGTGTAACTTTCAGCTGCGGATGAACTTGGACGGGCATTTAAGATCTGGCCTTGGGAAGGATGTAGGACAGAGGGAGACATTGTTCCAGTCTAACAATGTCACCAGTAATAACAACTGTGGATTCGATGTGAAGATGTCCATTGTAACCCTAGACTGACAGGCTGTGGAGTAACAAAGTGTGCTGTTAACACATCGAACAGAGCTGTTTCTAAAGTATTATATAACACAAGTATATGCATTCAAAGTGAAATGTATTTGTAAATAGTTTGACTGTGTTGTTGTACAGTAAGGTGTCCAGACCAGAGAAGCTGGCGACCCATCTGTTTGAGGTGGATGAAGACATGGAGAAAGATGAGGTAAGCAGAAACGTCCCAGAATGCTCTTGGGCTACTCTGGCAGGTATCGGCAGGTATCAGCAGGTATCCTTGTCCTACTCATTATTCAAGTTGTCTCAATCCTTCAACAGACAATCTGTGTGTGTGGTACCTTATTCTGCGTCAATGTACCACCTACTGTAGCCAACACCCTATCGGTTATATTTTGATATGAACTATAAATCCTACTCGGATAAAATTACATATTCTTCGTGGATTCATACCAAATTAATAATAACAATAAAATCTCTCTTCTGACTGTTCTGGCACAAGATTGCCCCGGTCAACACCCTCTGTGCCCATAACTCCTTGATGTAAACAACACATGCAGTGCTGTCCGGTAGTGACCCTGACACTGTCCTCTTAAAGTTACAGGAAGTGTCTGACTGAAGGATGAAAACATGCAATGAGGAACCATCTCTTCTCAGTAACCCTGCTAGTGCTTTTAGATCAGAAGACCTTGAAGGCAGCTGTGTGGCATGTTAATCACCTATTGTGTTTCTCGTTTGTCCTCTCTAGGACACGGCCTCTCTGGGCTCCCAGAAAGGAGGCGTCTCCAAACATGGCTGGCTGTATAAAGCCAACATGAACAGTGCTATAAGTGTTACCATGAGAGTAGGTTCCCTCAGAAAACACTGTTCCACACTCGCTACACGTTCTGTACCTTTAACTTCAACCACGTACTTCATTCATCTCCAACAAGACACATGGATTATTTTGTTGCGTATAGATCTTACCAGCTATATAACAGCTTTAGTAATGACCAAACCATTGACTATTATTTTTGTGTAATAGTGTCCCTTATTTGGCCCCTTTGTGGTTTTGCTAATCTCTATTATGTTTAGTAAAAAATACAGTTGCGCAGATGGGAACTAAATGAGCTTATGTAGCACGGTACCTCAAGTCTGTCAAGATCCCACGCTCCCTCAGCCCAGCTTTTCACTCCCTGCTCAATATTTTTAGAATCCAGACGATCTTTTCAGTGTCTGGTCGTTTACATGCTCTATTTCTGGCTCTGTTCTGAAGTCCTTCAAGAGGAGGTACTTCCACTTGGCCCAGCTTGGGGACGGTTCCTACAACCTCAACTTCTACAAAGATGAGAAGACCTCCAAGGAACCCAAAGGAACCATCTTCCTGGACTCCTGCATGGGGGTGGTCCAGGTAAGGGGAACATGAAAGAACGACCAGATTTCACACGTTTTTGGTTTCAGACGCAGCTTTTAATTTCCCTCCCAAAAATCTTTTGTTCCCCCCAAAATGATTTGGTTTTTGCAGAACAGCAAAGTGCGTCGGTTTGCTTTTGAGCTGAAGATGCAAGACAAGAGCACGTACCTGCTGGCGGCTGACAGCGAGGGGGAGATGGACGACTGGATCGGCACCCTCAACAGGATCCTCCACAGCAGCTTCGAACTGGCCATGCAGGAGAAGAGGAATGGAGATCTGCATGATGGTGTGTGTGTGTGTGTGTGTGAGAGAGAGAGTGAGAGAGAGTGAGAGAGAATGAGAGAGAGTAAGAGAGAGAGAGAGAGGAAGAAATTGTCAAATTTTTGTCAAGCGTGTGCACATTTGAGGGTACATGCTTGTGTGTGGTCAGACCACCCATGTTTTTTTCTCTTAAGATTACTTTGCTGAAGCGCTAATCACTCACGGGGATGTTGCCTTATGAAACCATGTCAACCGTGAAATACTTGAGCTGCTCTCAGGATTACTGTAGCCTTCTGTGTGGGTTCATTTCTGCACGCTGTATCGTGCCGTTGTTACTAACAAGGAAATTCTGTTTCTTTGCCTATAGATGATGAACTTTTAAAGAGCGACCTTTCCACAGGAAGTTTTCAAGACAGTTATCAGGTCAGTCATTTTCTGAAACCTAAACTGCTACACCTTTCACACTGGCCATGGTCTTCCATTGAATACCTGGGCTGAGGCCTACTTAAAATCTCTGCTGAACAGGTTGGGACGATATTGGTGTTACAGTTAAGAGTGAAACCAATCTGAAACGCCATTGATCGTCTGCAGATGTAGGTGCTTTGAACAGAAAGCTCCGGCTGTTCCTGTCATGCTCCTAATCACCAGGCGCAGATGAGCTTGGAAAGTGCTCCTCCAACACACATCTGGTTTAGCTGTGTGCACAAGGTCTCCAAATGCAGAGGCTGATCTCTGGATGAGTGTCCGGGGGGGGGGGTGGGGGGTGGGGGGGGGGGGGGGGGATGGGGGGGACGTGGCAGCGTAGAGGGGGAGGCCAGCATCACAGCCACCATCTCAGTTACAGAATGGAAAATGGAATGAGGAGCTACTGTATTTGAACTGGCAGCCAATACGTTATGTCTTGGACCGCTCACCTACTGCTCTATCTGTCTGCCACATCTACCATTCTGTTCCATTTCTCTCCAGACGGCCAGAGATATCGAGTCCAAGACGAGGAGTGAGACTCGCCTGAAGCTTTTCACTCTGGACCCAGACACTCAGGTGCCACACAACCATCCTGTGTGAATTTAAATGAATCCTTCTGCTTGCTTGGTAAGATTTATGCTTCGTAGCTTCATGTCGTCTGTAAATCTCTCTAGAAACTCGACTTCTCCGGGATCGAGCCGGATGTGAGGCAGTTTGAGGAGAAGTTTGGCAAGCGTGTGCTGGTGACCTGTCATGACCTGTCCTTCAACCTCCAAAGCTGCGTTGCTGAGAGCGACGACGGGCCGACGACTAATGTAGGACTCAGTGACACACACACACACACACACACACACACCACACACACACACACACACACACACACACACACACCACACACACACACACACACACACACACACCACACACCACACACACACACACACACACACACACCACACACACACACACACACACACACACACCACACACACACACACCACACACACACACACACACACACACACACACCACACACACACACACCACACACACACACACACACACACACCACACACACACCACACACACACACACCACACACACACACACACACACCACACACACACACACACACACCACACACACACACACACACACACCACACACACACACACACACACACACCACACACACACACACACCACACACACACACACACACACACACACCACACACACACAAACACCACACACACACACACACCACACACACACACACACCACACACACCACACACACACACACACACACACACCACATAGCACACACAACACATCCCATCATGCAGACTCTGACACACAAAGACCTACACCCACAAACTAGCACCATTCTGGAAAATGTACTTTCAGTAAATATGGCTGGAACAAGGTCATAATCATTTAAGAAGATCATCCACAGCCTTGTGCTCTGGCTGGCTGGACCCAATCATCACTGTTAGTGTTGTGGTGCAGGAAATGTGTTTTGCCATGGAAACCATCCAAATAATCCCATGATGCATTAGGAGCAGTCTGATGTTGGTTTCCTGCTGTCACTCCCTGAGGTCTGGCTCAGTGGGAGAACAGCACTCTGGGAAAGAGAAGCTCTGCAGAGGACTCACACATACACACAAACACACACACACAAAACCTTTGGAGCACAAATCACTTTTACATACAGACCACACACCCATACACACCCATACACACCCATACACACCCATACACACCCATACACACCCATACACACCCATACACATCCATACACACCCATACACACCCATACACACCCATACACACCCATACACACCCATACACACCCATACACATCCATACACATCCATACACACCCATACACACCCATACACACCCATACACATCCATACACATCCATACACACCCATACACACCCATACACACCCATACACACCCATACACACCCATACACACCCATACACACCCATACACACCCATACACACACTCCTTCCCTCACAGTTTACCCTCCCCTGCTCCCTGTCTCTAGGTGGAGCCCTTCTACGTGGTCCTGTCTCTGTTTGACGTCCAGAACAGCAGAAAGATCTCAGCGGACCTCCATGTGGACCTCAACCACCCTCTGGTCCGACAGATGACGTCCGGCTCCTGGTCTGGAGGGTCAGGGCAGGATCAGTGCATCAACGGAGGGGTGTATGGACCAGTGGGAGCTGACGGGCAGATCAGCGGGCTCCCAGAGGGGGCGCTACAGTACCCCAGGAAGGTAGATACGTTCTTCCACTATAGAAAACCCTGTCTCTTCAGAGACACACAACCCTGAGCTACACCCATCCCTTGGGATCTACTTGTTTTCCAGGGGGTGTTTTCAGTGACGTGCCCCCATCCTGAGATCTTCCTGGTGGCTCGGATAGAGAAGACCCTCCAGGGGGGCATCACCCACTGTACCGAACCCTACATGAAGAACACCGACTCCACCAAGGTACAGATCACCCACACACACACATACACACACCGGTTTGTTTTACTAACCTAGCGAGGGCCTGACCATTCCCTCCTTCCTAAACTCTGTAGTCTCCATCAAATTCACATTGATGTCATGTTGTAATGTGGTTTCTTAGGTGGCTCAGAAGGTGTTGAAGAATGCTAGGGCAGCTTGTAGTCGACTGGGCCAGTACAGGATGCCTTTCGCATGGGCAGCAAGGTACAAGAAACCTGCCTACCTCTCTCTGAGCCTCAAAGCCTAAAATACTCTGTGTAGTCCAGATTTGTATTTGCCAGGATGAGAGATTGTGTTCAGTTTCAAGCTCATGTTTACGGATGGTCGTAAAACATGCTTCTGAAGAGCTTCAGCTCTCGGTGGAAAAACCACCATCGCAAAAGAAAATGATTTAAATATATCTTGTGAAGCTCTCTCCCTTCCCGTCTGTGGTTCTGAGAGTTGTGTTGTGTTGCGCAGGCCTGTGTTCAAAGACGCATCAGGGACTCTGGACAAAAGCGCTCGCTTCTCTGCGCTCTACAGGCAAGACAGCAGCAAGCTGTCAGACGAGGACATGTTCAAACTGCTCACAGACTTCAGGAAGTAAGATCAGACTGAGAAAATAGTTTTGAGATCCTCATAGACAGACTGCAGTGTCATTAAAAAGATTGTTTTGCATACACTGATGACGAAGATCCTTCTCTGTAATCATTCTGGAATGTCTTCCCTTGTTTCAACGAGTTACTTGTTTCAATACAACTATACTTGATAACTTGATAATAACTGCTACCTCTGTCTCTCAGACCAGAGAGGATGGCCAAGCTGCCGGTGATTTTAGGGAACTTAGACGTGACCATAGACAACGTTGCTCCGGATGTGACCAGTAAGCTTTTAGGACCAGTCAATCCCCCAGCCTATGTGACATCCTCTCCCTTTTACTTAAACTCACACATCAGTATTGTATTCCCCCTCTAGCCGTGGCTTTACCATTTAATGATGTCACTCAGTCCTCTGGTCTTTTCCTGCTTCCTGTATCTGAAGATTGCGTCACTTCCTCCTACATCCCTGTGAGGAACTTCGAGGGTGACGGACCAGGCAGCGCTCTACTGGAAGTGGAGGAGTTTGTTCCTTGTATCGCGAAGTGTTCGCAGCCCTTCACTATCTACAACAACCACCTCTACGTCTACCCCAAATACCTGAAATATGACGGGCAGAAAGCTTTCGCTAAGGTACCTAGCCTTGGATGGAATCATGGGAATTACACAATAAATACATGCCCGGAGACTGTCTTAACTTTAGATTAATGTTTCTCTCAACATGATTACTATTGTGATCATGTATCTTTTCAGTTGTGTGTTTGAAATACCAAATC
>CM059333.1:11549034-11599034 GCA_030340685.1 Protosalanx chinensis
TGATAAGGTTGTAACCAGTGAGTGATGCTTAAGCCTCGTCCAACTAAATTAACCCATCCTGTGTGGTTCCAGAGTCAGCAGTCCAGGCTGGCCACTCTCTACCTGCCTCTGTTTGGCCTGCTCCAAGACAACGTCTACAGGCTCAACGTCAAGGAGAGCTCCCCCTTCGCAAGCACCCACTCTGCTAATGTAAGACCGCCCTCCAGTGGTCAACAGTGGAATCACATCAGGATATCGTGACCTGTTCTTTAAGTTCATCATCTCTTCCTTCTAGAACGGTAGAGATGACTCTCTGATCGGGCTGTCCTTCGCAACTCCTCCAAGGCTAGTGGGCTGTCTGGACAATAGTCTACACAAGGATGTGTTTGGGGCTATCTCTGGCACAGGTAAGAAGTATGTGTGTGTGTTTGTGTGTGTGTGTGTTCGTACGTTTCTTTTCAAAATAAATGGTATTCTTTGCCATGTGGGGGAATGTCCCTGTACTTGCTGTAAGTCGCTCTGGATAGAGCGTCTGATAAATGATTCAATGTAAATGTAATGTCATGTGTGGTGGTACCATTTACATACTCTCTCTTCCATATGTGACTCATCACCTCAGATGTCTCTCTCTTCCTGCAGCCTCTCCTCACACCTCCACCCACAACATCAGCTCCGTGCACAATGACTCACGAGGCTCCCTGGTTAGCACCGACTCTGGGAACAGCCTGCTGGACAAGAGCAGCGACAAGACCAACTCCCTGGAGAAGGTATGGATGAAACAGACGGCTAAACAGACGACGAAACAAAGTGACCAAGAGACAGACAGATGGACAGCAGGCAAAAGCAGGCAGGCAGCAGAGCTGGGAGGCCAGGCAGGCAGGCAGGCAGGCAGGGACAGAGATGGACTACAAGAGCCAGTTACAACATGAACTGACTTGGTTATCCCCGGACACAGCACTGCTCCAACGAATGTGTCTGCTAAGGTGCGTTGCCTGTCGCATGTGTGAGTTGCTTAGTTGTCTCAAGCGATCCTGGTCGTCCCTGACCCTGTCCAGCCTTCGGTCTGGATGACCTCACCTCAGGATGGAGGGGGTCTGGACGTGTGTCCAAAAGGTTGGGCCTCAACTTGGGACAACCAATACATATTTTGCCCTCTAACCCCTTTCCCTCCATCCGTACTTCCCCCTCCACCCCTCCCCCCTCCCCTGGTGGCAGAGGGATAAGTCTACGTTCAGGAGGCACTCTGTCAACGTGCCTCCCCTCCCCCTGGAGCCCGAGGACTCCGCCCAACTGGGCCGGGCTGCCAAGAGGGTCACCATGGACTTCTCTCTGCTCTCCGCGCCCCTCCCCGTCCTACCCCAGGGCAGCGGCGTGCCGCAGGACATCCCCCCACCCACTCTCACACGGCCAGAGGAAGATGGGGACATACCTCTTCAAGTACCACTCCCCCCCCCAAAGAGTGTCCCTCCCCAGGGAATGGAGTGTGTGTGCTGTGTTGGCGCTCTCTCTCTCTCTCTCGCCTTGAAGATTCCAACAGCTGATTCCATATAAATCACTTGGGATTATTACCACCTTATGGGCAGAAAGCCAGGCTGGGGCCTTTGTGGAGTGCAGTGGGGACTTTTGAAGCTGTGTGGATATTTCTTTATGACACAACTACCAAGCACACATCAAACTTTTCTCTGGACAAGAAAATCCCCCTTTTCACCTCGTCAGAAACTGTGATGTTTTCACCTCTGTGTTTGACTGTGTGTCTCTGTCTCTCCATGCCTCGGCCTCTTTCTCTCTCTCTCTCTCTCTGACATTCTTCCTCTCCCCCCTCATCTCATTCAGAACCAGTGTGCATCTGCCCTGGGAAGCTCTCTCCTGCGCTGTGACAAACTGGACCGGGACGAGATCAAGAACCTGCTCATGTGCTTCCTGCACGTCCTGAAGAGCATGTCGGACGGTGAGACCATGCGTCACGTTTCCCCGGACACTACAACAACCACAATGCTTTGCACTCACCATGGTTAGGGTTGCGATGCTAAATCGGTCGAGGTTCTTCTGTGCTTTTCAGACGCTTTGTTCACGTACTGGAATAAAGCTTCGCCGTCCGAACTCATGGACTTCTTCACGCTTGTGGAGTGAGTTGCTATAAAGACTTCTCATTGGTTCTTCACTGTCAGTCTCAACGAACAGCTGATATAAACAGATCATTCGAATGTGCTCTATGCTGCTAATGGTATTGTCTCTCTATCCTACAGAGTGTGTCTCCACCAGTTTAGATACATGGGGAAGAGATTCATTGCCAGGTAAATGCGATGTCAGATACTCCGGTTCTCTTGGCCGAATAATATGGTTAACAAGCACCTACTCGACATGGCACTCATTATGCGTGTTTAATTAATGCAATGATGCAGCAGTTTCATATTTCAACAGACCTGTGTTGCGTCTAGTAGTTGTGCTAGGGGGGGAAACACCTACACACACCTACACACACTTACACGCACACACATGTGGACGCACACACACACACTGGAGTAAGGAATGCCCTCTCTCTGCTAACCCCGGCTCTTGGTGTGTTCTCTTGGCTGAAACACTGCTGCCGAGTTGTAATTAATGCCATTGGCCGCTGGCCTCTCCTCTCCTGCTTGGGTAAGACCTATCACTGACTACCTGCTACCCCCCTCCCCATCAACACCCCCCCCCCCCCCCCCCACACACACACACCCTTTTTCCCCACCTGCTACCTTCCATGCTATCACCTCCTTTACTTCTACCATGATACTGCTTCTTCCCCAACCAAGTTTGTCCAGGTTTGGTTCTGGAAACTTCTGGACTTGAACCCTGCCCTCTCACTCACCCTCTACCTGGACCTAGTGTGTTGTTGACGTGCCTCTACTTGCTGTCCTATCAATTAGATTAGATTCAACTTTAATGTCATTACACAGGTACAAGTACAGGGTAACGAAATACAGTTAGCATCCAACCAGAAGTGCAAAACCGTTTGTGTGTGTGTGTGTGTTTGTAGTGTCTGCCATATATTTTTTTTATACCTTTGTTTACTCATTACCCATAGGTATAGTCTTCAGCTAAAGTTTTCAGTTGAATTAGATCCGTTGGTCTCATCTCAGAAACTTGGATCAATTGTGGAGAATGTCCACAGAACTTTTTTTTCTTTTTCTTTTTCCATGACTGACAGCCCAGCCCACCACTCACTGCTCTCCACCTCTCCTCTCCCAACAGGAGCCAGGAAGGGGCGGGCCCTGCAGTGCAGGACAGGAAGTCTCTGACTCTGCCTGTGTCTCGTAACAGGGCCGGAATCCTACATGCCCGCCTGCAGCAGCTGGGCTGTCCAGAGATCTCCCACACGTTTAACAACAGTGAGTCTTTCTGGCCTTCCCTCTCATCAAATGCAACATTGATACATTTAAATTCAGCCAATGAGCAGGCAAGGAATAAGTCGTGGAGGTACGTCGACCAGAGGGGTGACCGTTGAGAATGAGGGGGCATGGGGAAGTAAACAAGGTTATCAGTGTTGTCCCTTGCTGTGTGTGTGTGTGTGTGTGTGTGTGTGTGTGTGTGCAGCATACTCTCAAGCAGACGCAGATGTGTGTAGCCAGTTCCTGCTGGAGGCCAACGTGACCACGGAGGTGTGTCTGACAGTCCTGGACACGCTCAGTACCTTCATCAAAGGCTTCAAGGTAACTCCTCCCCCTCCCGCCGTCTCTCTCCGCTGGCTCACCCTGAGTCTTAATCCAAGCAACGGAGGACTCCATCTTGAATGAGAAGTTTCCCCTTCAGATTCGTTTGGCTCATACTGTGTTTGGGTGTTCGGAGACTCGGCCGCTCCTGTGCCTGATGTTTGTTTTGCTGTGTTCAGACCCAGCTGAGCTCTGATCTGGGACACAACCCGCTGATGAAGAAGGTTGTCCAGGTGCACCTGTGCTTCCTCCAGATCCCCCAGTCAGAGACGGCGCTCAAGCAGGTCTTCACTTCGCTGCGCACCTTCATCTACAAGGTGAGGGGAGAAAGCCACTGTAGAAGCTGGGGGTCACGTGGTTAGGGTGTCTCGTTGGTAATCAGAAGGTCCCTGGTTCGAACCCCGGCTGTGTCAACATGAAGTTGTGTCCTGGTAGAGAGAAGACACTTCACCCTACTGTCCTCAGGGGGGAATGTCCCTGTACTTACTGTAAGTCGCTCTGGAGAAGAGCGTCTGCTAAACGACTACATGTGATGTAAATGATAGAATGTGGCTTTCTGCCTTGCTTTTTTAAGGTGTCAACTGACCCTCCCTCCTTTCATTCCATCTCACATCGCTCTTTTACAACCCCACCCTTTCTCTCTCTC
Organism: Protosalanx chinensis; assembly: GCA_030340685.1. NCBI lineage: Eukaryota > Metazoa > Chordata > Actinopteri > Osmeriformes > Salangidae > Protosalanx > Protosalanx chinensis. Next base: position 11,553,346 of record CM059333.1, read on the forward strand.
CCTCTCCCTCTATCTCTCTCTCTCCCTCTATCTCTCTCTCTCCCTCTCCCTCTGTCTCTCTCTCTCCCTCTCCCTCTATCTCTCTCTCTCCCTCTCCCTCTATCTCTCTCTGTCTCTCTCTCTCCCTCTCTCTCTGTCTCTCTCTCTCCCTCTCCCTCTATCTCTCTCTGTCTCTCTCTCTCCCTCTCCCTCTGTCTCTCTCTCTCCCTCTCCCTCTATCTCTCTCTCTCCCTCTCCCTCTATCTCTCTCTGTCTCTCTCTCTCCCTCTCCCTCTCTCTCTCTCTCTCCCTCTATCTCTCTCTGTCTCTCTCTCTCTCTCCCTCTATCTCTCTCTATCTCTCTCTCTCCCTCTCCCTCTATCTCTCTCTCTCCCTCTCCCTCTATCTCTCTCTCTCCCTCTCTCTCTATCTCTCTCTCTCCCTCTCCCTCTATCTCTCTCTCTCCCTCTCTCTCTGTCTCTCTCTCTCCCTCTATCTCTCTCTATCTCTCTCTCTCCCTCTCCCTCTATCTCTCTCTCTCCCTCTCCCTCTATCTCTCTCTGTCTCTCTCTCTCCCTCTCCCTCTATCTCTCTCTCTCCCTCTCCCTCTATCTCTCTCTCTCCCTCTCTCTCTGTCTCTCTCTCTCCCTCTCCCTCTGTCTCTCTCTCTCTGTCTCTCTCTCTCTCCCTCTCTCTCTGTCTCTCTCTCTCCCTCTCCCTCTATCTCTCTCTGTCTCTCTCTCTCCCTCTCCCTCTGTCTCTCTCTGTCTCTCTCTCTCTGTTCTAGTTCCCGTGTACGTTTTTTGACGGTCGGGCGGACATGTGTGCGTCTCTGTGCTACGAGATCCTGAAGTGCTGCAACTCCAAGCTGAGCTCCATCCGCAGCGACGCGGCGCACCTCCTCTACTTCCTCATGAAGAGCAACTTTGACTACACCGGCCGCAAGTCCTTCGTCCGCACACACCTGCAGGTGAGATTTGGATACATATGTGTCCTTCATGGGGAGTCAGGTGACTCAGCGGTTAAGGCCGTCGAGCTTGTGATATGAAGGTTTTGAGTTTGATTCTCGGCTGAGGCTACATGATGTTGTGCTGTAAGTCTCTCTTGAATAGAGCCTCTGCTAAATGACTCAATGTAAATGTTATATGAGATTCCTTTTTCGAAGACCAGAGGTGAGATTCTTAGTCTGTGTCTGTGTTCCATCACGTCCTTCCAGGTGGTGATTGCCGTCAGCAAGCTAATCGCCGATGTCATCGGCATCGGTGGAACCCGCTTCCAACAATCTCTCTCCATCATCAACAACTGTGCCAACAGCGACAAGACCATTAAAGTGAGGGCAGCAGGCACGGCTCCCACCTAAACCCTTTCACCACTCCATCATGTCCTCTCCATTGCAAAGACTGTTTGACTGGATGTAATAATCCTCCACAACCTCCCCCCCCCCACGCAGCACACTGCGTTCCCTTCAGATGTGAAGGACCTGACCAAGCGGATCCGGACGGTTCTGATGGCCACAGAGCAGATGAAGGAGCACGAGAAGGATCCGGAGATGCTGGTGGACCTGCAGTACAGCCTGGCCAAGTCCTACGCCAGCACGCCCGAGCTGCGGAAAACCTGGCTGGACAGCATGGCCCGCATTCACAACAAGAACGGAGATCTGTCGGAGGTGGGTGGTGTTGTGGGGGAGGGTGGCAGTGGTCCTGGATCACCATCCCTGAATATCCAGCGCCCAGAGAGATGCCAGACTCCTAGTGGACTCTGAAGGACCTTTTATCTTGGTCATGTCAACTCCAGAATGTTGGTTCTGATCCAAGTATTGTGTCTGCAGTTGTAATGAACCTTTCTGTGGGCATCATGTCTTCAAGTTTGTGTTTCTGGTTGCTATGCAGGCAGCTATGTGCTACGTCCATGTAGCAGCTCTTGTGGCAGAGTATCTCTGGAGGAAAGGTGAGTTCCCCTCCTAGTGGTATCACTGGAACTGCTCATTCAGGGCTGTTTACACGTGCGAAGGCGTTAGTTCAGTAAAAAGTGATTAGTCACGTTTACAGTTTTTCCACAGTTCAGACAAGAGGTTTTATTAGCTACTGTATTTCATTAGCTCAGCACTGGTATATATATATATATATGTTCTGATCATTTGATACTCATGTGCGTACTAAAGGCTAGACTGTATCTTGTCAACTCAGATTTATATACAAGGTAGAATAATTTATTTATAGGATTGTATGTAAACTAACATAATCCCTCTGTTGAAAAGGGCCATATAAAAAAGATATGTGTCTGAATATTCAAACTAATCTTTCATTCTAAATGAAAAATTAAATAATCGTCAGCTACTTGATCCTTCAAAGAAGCGACTACTAAGTGGAGCCATTAAACCTTGATCGTATTTCATAGAAACTCCCCCCTGATAAGAAACCTTAGGTGACGCAGAAAGACACCTGTTCAAGGTTCACCTCCATCCTTGCTTCCCTGTTCAAGACTCTCTGCATTCTCACGATAAGAGTTTCTACCAGGCTCAGGGTCTAGGGGAGCATGTTACGCAACATGGGAGGACTTCATGCCTCTCCAGATTCACTAGCACGACGCCTGTCGGTCACACATGGCCAAAAACACGGCACCTCCTTTACCGGGCCCTCTACTACCTGTCTGTCCTCCCTTCTGTCTGTCTGTCTCTCTGTTTGCCTGCCTGTCTGTCTGCATCTTTATCTGTCTGTCTGTGTGTGTGATGACCTGTTGGTCGACCTGCCTCAGGCCATGTCATCAGGGTCTCTGGGGGGTCTTGTGAGGTTACAGGTTTGAATAAATGGACGCAGCTCTTGCCAAATGAACACATTCACGTTTAGATTTAAATAGAGGAAGATATAAGTCGTCTTACGGTTTCCTCATCAGTTTCAGAGCGTCGTTATTTCTGTTTGAGGGTCTTGTTTGGTATTGAGAACTTTCGGTTGTCGCTTGTATTAATAAACGCTCATCTCTTTGCGTGTGTTTCAGGTATGTTCAGGCAGGGCTGTTCATCGTTCTGCGTCATCACGCCCAACATCGACGAGGAGGCGGCCATGATGGAGGACGTAGGCATGCAAGACGTGCACTTCAGCGAGGTGGGTGATCTCCCATCATGCATCTGGGCGAGCTGAGATGTGGTTAATCTTAAACAGGAGGTAGAAGTTCCTGTTTCAACGTTCCCAACGTCTCTCACAGTTCTGTTAGCTGACATCATGATTCACATGACGAGGCATTATCAGTTATCTCTTTTGGATCGCTATCAACGATTCTAAAGTACAATGTTTAGGTAGGCTGGGCAGATGAGTGTGCACGTGTGTTCGCATGTTTCTAGTGTTGCCAGGTTTGCCCAGAGTCTCTGTAGATAAGCGCTTTGACAAACCCAAGCAGCCTTTGGATGCTGCTATCAGCCTGTAGATCAGCCAAGGATCTGCACTGTTTCGCCTGCGCGAGAACGTGATCAGCGCTGGGATGTGCAGCGCTCTGTAGCAGCTAAAAGCAGCCATATAGATGGGTCTGGTTCACGTGTAAACTGGGTAAGTGGTATGGATACAGTATACTCAGCGAATGATGGTGCTGTAGGTGTTGCTTTCAGGAACATTATGTTCAGGTGCTTTAACTGGTTCACCTCAGTGGGTTTACGAGCTCCCGCCCGTCCAGCTGGAAAAGACAGGCCCATTTCCTTCCCATCCACCCTGCAGAGTCACAGAGACGGCTGAAACAGGAAATGAACCCGTCGTAATGACTTGATTCTCTGCACTACTGTTTGATGGTCAGTTGACTCAAATGTGTGCCTGTGTGTGTGTGTGTGTGTGTGTGTGTGCCTGTCTGTCTGTCTGTGTGTACCTGTGTGTTTGTGTGGTTCCTGTCTGTGTGTGTGTGCCTGTGTGCGTGTTTGCGTGCATGTGTGTGCCTGTGGGCGTGTATGTGCCTGTGTGTGTGTTTTCGTGTCTGTGTGTGCGTGCCTGTGTGTTTTGGTGCTTGTGTGTGTGTGTGTGCATGCGTCTGTGTGTGTGCCTGTGTGTTTTCTTGCCTGTGTGTGTGTGTGTGTGCGTACATGCGTCTGTGTGTGTGCCTGTGTGTGTGTGTGTGTGTGCGTACATGCGTCTGTGTGTGTGCCTGTGTGCGTGTGCGTGCGTACATGCGTCTGTGTGTGTGCCTGTGTGCGTGTGCGTGCGTACATGCGTCTGTGTGTGTGCCTGTGTGCGTGTGTGTGCGTACATGCGTCTGTGTGTGTGCCTGTGTGCGTGTGCGTGCGTACATGCGTCTGTGTGTGTGCCTGTGTGCGTGTGTAGGAGGTTCTGATGGAGCTTCTAGAGGAGTGTGGTGATGGTCTGTGGAAGGCCGAGCGGTACGAGCTCATCGCTGATGTGTACAGGCTGGTCATCCCAATCTACGAGCAGCGCCGGGACTTTGAGGTAGCTCCTCCCAGTAATACAGGAAAGCCACTGACTCAGTATGGACCACACCACTGTATTAATGTATCTAAGGTTACAGTGCAAGTGTCCAACGTTAACAGTCAAGTTAAATGAGTTAAATGGAGTTAAACAATAACATATTTATCAGATGTCCATTTTTCCACATGCGGTCTCAAAATTTTTATTTGTATACTGGGAATATCAATAGATTTATTTAATGTATTTTTAAAACGTCAGACTAGTTGACAAAGAATCAGTAGTGAGCCATGCCAGGTGTTCTAGGTGTGATGTGTGTGTGATGTGTGTGTGTGTGTGTGTGTGTGTGTGTGTGTGTGTGTGTGTGTGTGTGTGTGTGTGTGTGTGTGTGGCAGAAACTGACCCACCTGTATGACACACTTCACCGGGCCTACACCAAGGTGATGGAGGTGATGCACACTGGCAAGAGGCTGCTGGGAACTTACTTCAGAGTGGCTTTCTATGGTCAGGTGAGACACCAAGAGAACCTACCTGCTCTCTGTTTTCTCCAACGCAGGATTCAAGAAACACACTCAGACCAGTTGCGTTGCCGATTTTTGTTGCAGATTTTTTGGCTAGAAATTTTAAATCTGAATTAAAGGTCAGATATATCGTATGTTGAGGGTAAAGAGGTCAAATGTATTATGGAAAGTATTCAAATACAGCTTACGCTACTTGTTGTTTGTGTAGGGAAGCTTATATTTCTTACAAAAGCATGCGACGCGTACGAATCTGTGTTGCAACTAAATGCATGTTCATCTGACCTCCTCGCTTGGAGGTTTTTCCCTGTTTGTTTTCGTTAACATGCTCCTCTCTACCTCTCTCTCCTTCTCCAAGGCGGCGGTAAGTGTGTGGCTGGATGCTTTCTAGCTGTGTGTCTCAGTTTGCTCTGCGTCGCCATGCCAACCTGTTAACACGCTGCATGCTCTGCTGCGCATCTGCTACGGCACTCGCTGCTTCCTATTCTGTAGGGAGTTCAGGGTTCCATCCTCCTGCGGGGACGCTTAAGACTCCAGAGGTTTGAGTTCCACCTCAGCACTAGTTCATCGCAAGCACTGCGATTGGTCGAGCGAAACGAGTCGAAATGCATTTGCTGGTGCTGAATTGGACGAAACCGAGCGAATGTGGCTGTGTTGAGAGAGCCTGCAGGTGTCGATGTTGCTTGTTGCTTGCTACTCTGCATGAGCTTTAGTTAAAACGGTTCCCTGTGGTCAAATTCAAGTTCACGTCGGTCCAACTGTGTGTTAACCTCCTTCTTTTAATTTCTATTCGCATGGTTGCCTACCATGTGTATGTACAGCAGTGTGTAGGTACAGAATTCAATAAACTGGTCCTCTCTGCCCATAACACCCAGATTTCCATGCTAACTCCATGGTGACAGAGAGGTGTCTGTAATGGGTTTATGACAGGCAAGAAGTCCATCTCAGTACTTAAGTCTGGATGAGTTTGAAAGACGGCAAACACAGACGCTAGCCTCACATCGTTAACAGGTAGCGTTAGAAAGCGTATGACCATGAGGGACTTTATTGAGTCAATATGAAGTAGTTTCGAAAATCACAGTCCATTTTTACTACCGTTCCCTTTCATTAACCACTCAGGTAATGGTGGCCAGTCCCTCAGAACTGAACTTTATCTCCAGATAAAATACAGCACAGATCACTAGAGCGCCAACCGGTTCTATCTGTGCAGCTTTGGCATGTTTGAAGCATCATATTCCCATTGCTTGGACGGTTTTGGCTATGCATATGCTTTTATATTATTACCTACAATATTATTATTTTATTTTTTCCCCTTCTTAAGCATTTCCATTTGTTTAATAACGTTAACTCATGTAGTTCCAGGTATTGATGAACTTACATGCATTATACTCCATTGCCTTCTTCTTGGTTGCCATCCTTGTATATGCTTGTGCCCTAAACACGTGGCCATGGTTATGTAATGTACATGCCAGGCTATAGCAGCAGGGCTGGGACCAGAGTGGAGCCTCACCTGGGTTCTTCTTCTGCCAGGGCTTCTTTGAGGATGAGGATGGGAAAGAGTACATCTACAAGGAGCCCAAGTTCACTCCTCTGTCGGAGATCTCCCAGAGGCTCCTCAAGCTGTACTCCGACAAGTTCGGTCAGGAGAACGTCAAGATGATCCAGGACTCCGGCAGGGTGAGTGTTTGTGTGAGCTTTGGCTTTCTCTAACCACAACCGTGTCCAGATATCCCGCTAATGGCTGATATTCTTCCTGCTAAGACTTTGTTCAAGGTAAAAGCTGTCATTGGCTGTCATTTCCAAATAAATCATTCACATAAGCGATACCACGTCCAAGAACAACATTTCTTAACCAAAAAAAACTATGAACCAGTTAATCATTAAACATATTCTAGGACATCCAACCATTCATTCACTGCTCATAATGCATATCTCTCTGTAGGTGAACCCAAAGGACCTGGACTCTAAGTATGCCTACATCCAGGTGACCCATGTGACCCCTTACCTGGAAGAGAAGGAGCTGGACGACAGGAAGACGGACTTTGAGAAGAGCCACAACATCCGTCGTTTCGTCTTCGAGACGCCCTTCACCGTGTCGGGGAAGAAGCAGGGTGGTGTGGAGGAGCAGTGCAAACGGAGGACGGTCCTCACCAGTACGTCTCACACACACACACACATTCACACACACACACACACACACACACTCTCAAAAGAACACAAGCACTCCCCAACACACGAGAAAGACGATACACAAGCCATGTTTGAGTACTGATTAGACACGGCCAGAGTTTATTACAGCTGTTACACCCGGTTGGTGAACTTGCTGCATGTATATCGGCGTGCTCCTGACATTAGCCAGTGTTTCATTAGGTGTTGTCCAATCAGGGCTGGGTTTATGACTATATGATGGAATCCCAAAGTGCAGTGCTTATCTGGCCTTGCATGCAGAAGGATCTCAGGCTGTGATAAGTGGGAACAGGCAACACTGTTATTGTTGTCTTCGTTAACTGATGAACATTGCTCATTGTGAATATATACTGTATGTTGCACCCCTCACTGTCTTTCTTGCCCCCTTATCTCCCTCTCCCCTCCGTCCCCCAGCCACCCACTGTTTTCCCTACGTAAAGAAGCGGATAGCGGTGATGTACCAGCACCAGACGGACCTCAGCCCCATCGAGGTGGCCATCGACGAGATGACCGCCAAGGTGTCCGAGCTGCGCCTGCTATGCTCCGCCTCTGAGGTGGACATGATCCGCCTGCAGCTCAAACTGCAAGGAAGCATCAGCGTCCAGGTATACATGTTAGAACTGCACATATACTAGTTAGAACTGCACATATACTAGTTAGAACTGCACATATACTAGTTAGAACTGCACATATACTAGTTAGAACTGCACATATACTAGTTAGAACTGCACATATACTAGTTAGAACTGCACATATACTAGTTAGAACTGCACATATACTAGTTAGAACTGCACATATACTAGTTAGAACTGCACATATACTAGTTAGAACTGCACATATACTAGTTAGAACTGCACATATACTAGTTAGAACTGCACATATACTAGTTAGAACTGCACATATACTAGTTAGAACTGCACATATACTAGTTAGAATGGCACTGAGACCAGCAAGTACCCTAAGTAGACCACCAGGAACATTAGTTAGACTAACATTGATAACCCTGTGCTAGTCATCAGTAATGTATGACTTTGAAGGCATTCGGTCCTGTTATTCCTCACTGCGTCCCGCATCCTTCTATCCTTCAGGTGAATGCTGGTCCCTTGGCCTACGCCAGAGCTTTTCTAGATGACAGGGGAGAAAAGAAATACCCTGAAAACAAGGTTAAACTACTCAAGGAGGTGTTCAGGTATGGACCAGCCATCTGCCTCTGGTACAGAATCTCCATCTCATCTCACTCTCTCTGCTCCCCTCTTCTCTCTCTCCTTCACCCTGCTATCCCCCACTCCATGATATCTCCCTCCCTCTATGTCTACCAAACAAATGTTAAATGGTGTTTGGTGTATTTCTGTACAGGCAGTTTGTGGACGCCTGTGGTCAGGCCCTGGGGGTGAATGAGCAGCTCATTAAGGAGGATCAACAAGAGTACCACGATGAGATGAAGGCCAACTACCGAGACCTGGCTAAAGAGCTGTCCAACATAATGCATGAACAGGTGAAAGCCAACAGCTTATCAAGCCTGTTTAAATTAAGAAAGTCCTTTCTGAATGATTTGGTTTCCAGTGCCTCAGTTATGGGATGTGATGCTGAATGGCTTCTGATTTCATTTTTATTTTTTTGCCTGTCTATCAATAACAAGTTTCTCTTTTGTTTTATTTTGCTGGCCTAAGCAGATTGGATGGTAATATATAATTTTTTTTTGTAGACACTTGCTGCTTTGCTATCCGCTTCCGAATGATTCTCAGGTTAGTCATGGGGTTTTCCATGTATGTGACTGATGTCGGAACGAATTATTTTCCATCCTCAGATCGTCGCTGTTGAGTATGGCTCGAGAAACACGCTCTCTCATTCGCTAGGCATCTTCAACGCCATCAGTGGCACACCAACCAGCGCCAACATCCAGGGTGTCTCAAGCTCCGCCCCCATGGTCTGACCTCTCAACCTTGAACGCTGCCACACCCCATCATGTTCCCATGGTGATGGAGCGAAAAGAGGGGGAGACGAGAGATCTCATCGGTTACATGCCTAACATGCCTGCTTTTGTCGTACAAATACATCCCTGTGATTGGTTCAGATGAGTCTGTCAAGCGCTGGATTACAATATTGACAGGACTCAGATGAGGGACAGGAGCCAATGTGATGGTTTCAACATACCAACCAACAAAACAGGGGGAGACCTTTTTTTTTCAACCATTTTCTATGTTTCCTGTGGAGACCCCCTACCCTAGTAACCTGACGCATGAAGAACATGACATTAATACTAGTTGACAACAATTCTCCCCCCCTCACAAAGGTTTTAAAGGCCTTCTGTCGTCTACTTTGTGTTTTATATATGACGGGGACAACTGCTGTACAAAACTCAGTATTCAACTACCTGTATGATAGTTTTACAGTTTAAGATGTGTGTTGGTTTTTGACAGTACTGACACTTATTTCTCGTAAAGGCGTATCCTTTCATGCCCCTTTTGTACACAAGCTTGTAGAAGGGCTGGATAGTAGTTTTTTTTTTACGTCGCATAATTTTCATAACAATTCCTGTGAATAAACCTACTGTATAGACCATTTATGTAAAGTCAAATGTAAGTATAGAATACATTTAAGGCTTAGGCAGTTTGTAATGTCCCTACCTGTTTCTGCCTAGAAAAGAGTGCAATAGCCTCCCCCTGTCAGAACCTCTACTGCACATGTCCTCTCCTGCCAAAACCACCCCCCTGTACTGTGTTTTACTATAGACAAGGACTGTCTAATACAGGTTTTACTTTTCTATATTAATTTTGTCAATCATTGGGGAACTGAAATGGTGAAGAAATAGAAAAAAAGCTTCCCTATTTAGAAATGTAAATATTGTCTATTGTTTTGCTTTTAATTAAAGTTGACTTGACAGTAGCATGTGTGTACAAATATCTTGTATAGGGTTAGGGTTAGCTAACCCTATACAGTGTAGTTGTGGGTTTATTAAAGTTTTTCTCTTTTGAATGCTTCTTTCTCCCATTAAGTAAAACTGTTGGAGACTTGAGCAACAAAGCTTTGATGATCCATATCCTCATGTGTTGCTGTCAATGTTTTCTGGATGCTCATGAGCATTCTTAATCCGCCCGTTAAGATCAGGTGGAGGTAAACGGTTTCTTCTTCTTAAATGTGTGTGAGGTGTGTGTGTGTGTGTGTGTGTGAGGGAGAGAAAGAGAGTCACCGATACAGAGAGTCACCGATACAGAGAGTGTGGGATTGACAGAGAATGAGACGGGGAGTGAGAAATAGAGAAGGAGTGAACAAGAGGAAGAGAGGGAGAGGGACAGATGTAAACCATCTGATGTACAGTACTGTGGCCGGGTGTGTGTTGTTGTTTAGTGATTGTAGGACAGGGGTGAGATTTGAGGGGAGAAAGGAAATGCTGACGCGCTGCTCAGTCTCATGAAAATGTCCAACTAATCCCCTGTTTCTGTGTCAGCCACACACACACACACACACACACACATAGTGTGTGTCTCATTCAAACTGTCAAAAGATGTGAGTGACACCAGTGTTCTGTGTGTGATTTGCTGTGTTTATTTTTGAGGATGCGGTCTATCAATTATAGTACTCAAGCCCTATGCGCAAGTTAGATGATTAAGTCCATGTTGGAAGCGAAAGAAATTCTCCCAAGGAGATTTCCAAAGGCCGAGGTAATTACATTTCCTTTGTTATTTTTCCTCAAATCCTCTCTCTGCTTAGCTGAGTAATAATGAATTGGAGTGCTGTTTCAGTTTTCTTGGTCAGGGGTGGGGGTGGGGGGGTCAGGGGTGGGGGTGGGGGGGTCAGGGGTGGGGGTGGGGGGGTCAGGGGTGGGGGGTCAGGGGTGGGGGTGGGGGGTCAGGGGTGGGGGTGGGTGGTCAGGGGTGGGGGTGGGGGGTCAGGGGTGGGGGTGGGGGGGTCAGGGGTGGGGGGTCAGGGGTGGGGGTGGGGGGGTCAGGGGTGGGGGGTCAGGGGTGGGGGTGGGGGGTCAGGGGTGGGGGGGTCAGGGGTGGGGGTGGGGGGATCAGGGGTGGGGGTCAGGCCCATATCTGCAGTCATGAGGGTTATGGATCTCTTCTCTGATACTGTTCAATACTCACTGAGCAACTCAGTTCAATTTATTGTCCAATAGAAGACGAACGGACGAAACGTAGACCAAGGTTATGATTCAGCACAAAAATTATGGCTTCGTCAAATACAGGCAAATCATCAGATTGCTGTGTAACATGGAATGTCCAAGTGTGAGTAATGATTTGTGAACGCTGCCTATCTTGGAAGCTGTATTAGACAGTGCCTGATAAGTCTTTTTTTATGACAGTGTTCTATCCCATCCTTGGTTTCCCTCCTTTATCTATTTTTCCTATCTCTTCTTTATATGTTTTTTAGAAAGATCCTTGTCATCTCCTCTCTGTACACTGTAATCATTAATTGCCTGCACACACCCAAGACTCCTCTGCACACACACACAACCACACCAATGCCCCCCCCTCCCCCTCTCCACACACACGCACACACACATCCACAGCCACACCTCTGCAGAGGTCCATGTTCAGATACACAGCTGGCATTCACCCCATCGCTCAACCCTCCATTTACACTCTTGAACAGCAGGCCCATAAAGATTACATCAACTGTTGCTGAGGTGGGAGATGGGATGAGGTCTCTAGTCTGACCACAAGTTATAAAAGCCTGAAGCTTAGAGCGAGACCAGTCACTGGCAACTCTCTCTTTACCCTTAAAATACTGACCAAGCGTTGTCTAGGAATCTCCACACACAACCAGCAGGTGGGTCTATCACATGGATACCTTGGGAGACGCTGTCGAAAGAATCTGACATTCAGATGCTCATTGCAACTTCCGAAACATTTGGGAATATTTTCTGAATCCGTGATTTTTTCTTCTTCTTCACAATTGCTGATTTTCTCTTGGGATAAATGTGATGTGTGTCATGTTGACGGTCTCTTCAAACCTTTTGTACCAATATTTTTTGTGATTTCTTCATGTACTAAAGTCTCACTGGAGCTTCTGTTTTTTTGTTGGTGTGAACAGGCGAAGACTCAGATCATCTAAAAATGGAGGTGGAGAAAACAAAAAAGAAAGTAAGCACATTCATACTAATCAGTACTTCTGTATACTTTCAAATATGTAACTTTTTTTCTATCAAATATGTAACTGCACAATAAGTTTGGCCAATAGTTCCGGGAGATCTGCTCTCCTGCAAGAATTTCTCTCCAACAACATTTGTAACGAACATTTGTCCATTGTCAGGTGTTTTGGTTTTGGCTTGGAATGAAAACCTGCAGTATGATAGTGTACTGTATTTGTATAGTGGTTATGTTATGTAGCTAATGCTCTATGTGTTTTTCCTCATCTCATCTCCTGTGCACACAGGCTACATGCTGTGGCTATCCAATCAGCATCTTCTTCATTGTGGTCAACGAGTTCTGCGAGCGTTTTTCCTACTATGGCATGCGAGGTGGGTTTCTTTGAACTTCCAAGGTTTCATACATCTTTACACAGCATGTTACCTCATCCTAAAAACAGAGAAACACTAACAGTATTGAGACTTGATGTATAGTTGGACCTCTCATAAGACCGTTGGAGGGGGGGGAGGGGGGGCGAGGGGCGTACGGTTGATGGTACAGTCCTGTACCAACATTCCTCCCTGTCTCCCATCCCCCAGCTGTGCTGGTGCTGTACTTCAGGTTCTTTCTGAAATGGGACGATGACTTGGCCACGTCCATCTACCACACCTTCGTGGCGCTCTGCTACCTCACCCCCATCCTCGGCGCCATCGTGGCCGACTCCTGGCTTGGCAAGTTCAAGTGAGTCTCGAGGACAACATCTTCTCTGGATGGACAGAGAATTTGAGGATGTGAAACTGCTTCCTAAATTAGATAGGGATTCTTTTTTTAATCCTTGTTTTCCTCTCGACCTCAGGACCATCATCTACCTGTCCATCGTTTACACTGCCGGTCAGGTGGTCATGGCGATAAGCGCTATTCATGACATCACCGACAATGACAGGGACGGAGTTCCGGATAATATGACCTTCCATGTGTAAGTTTGATCTGTTCATTACAAACAAACCATGTTATTATCCAAGCCGTGATATTTACAGTTAGGGAGGCGTTGTGTGACTCTTTGACCCCCTCCCCCTCAGGGCCATGTCTATGATTGGCTTGTTCCTCATCGCCATGGGAACTGGGGGCATCAAGCCCTGTGTGGCTGCCTTTGGAGGGGACCAGTTTGAAGATCACCAGGTAAGGCTCGTAGCCTCTCATGGCAGAAATAAAAGATCAAACCAAAGGAACAATAAGAAACAGGACAGAACTTTAACATGAAGCCCCTGAGACAGGATGCTAATAGACATGCTAATATATCAGCTACAGTGATTAGGTCCCCCCCCACACACACACACACACACACACACACTTGTTATCAACAACATTTCTGTTTCATCTACAGACAGAAATTGCAGCGCTCATTCTAAGCTGTTGTGTCAAAACAAACACGTGTTTTAAACAGTCATTTATGACGGCCCTCAAGGACATGGTCAAAGACTGCCTTATCCTGAAGATATGACTGATATCACTGACACATGAACTCACATCATTCTGAAGGCTAAAGAGTTTGAGGAGCCAAACCTGTTGACAATTCTTTTCTCCAAAGCAATTTAGTGTGTCACAAAATACGACTGCTTATTCTAAGATGTGGCCAGGCATTATGGACCAGAGGGTGTGATTTGGCCAACCCAGCCCAAGGAGAACACCTTTACTTGTTTTATGCATTGGATCTAATCTGGCCTGACTGTATATACAATGTTTTGTAATGTCGTTCTTTATTATTGTTGTTGACCTGCTGTCTATAGGAGAAACAGAGAAGCACCTTCTTCTCGATCTTCTACCTGTCCATCAACGCTGGCAGTCTCCTGTCCACCGTCATCACCCCCATCCTCAGAGGTACGGTGGTACATATGCTTGTGTGTGTCTAATATTAAAGGAACAATTGACCTTTGTTGATTTTTCCAAGTTCAAATGCTATTTCCAGGGGGTTTAAGGCGTCAGTACGACATTAAGAGTTTAGGTTAGGAGTTACAGATAGTTGGATAATTTTATAGTTGTATTTAAGGGCTTCAGGTAAGTTAGGTTCCGCTTCAGTGTGGGTGATGGTTAATGTAAGAACTAAGTTCAGGGTTAGCAAGGGTTAGTAAAGCACAATTGTGTACACACAGTACACACACATGTAATGTCTATGTGTATTCCTCCCCTAGCTCAGGAGTGTGGTATCCATTCACAGCAGAAGTGCTACCCTCTGGCCTTTGGTGTCCCTGCAGCGCTCATGGTGGTGGCTCTGGGTAAGACATGCCCTGTGTACATCTCATGCATACATACAATACAGTATTATGACATCTCATCAGGACTGGTTCACCTGGGGTAAAGTTGTGCACGTGTGTGTTCACAGTGGTGTTCATCTTGGGTAGTGGTATGTATACCAAGGCTGCTCCCAAAGGAAATATAATCCTGGATGTCTGCAAGTGCATCGGGGTAGGAGACCATGCTAGCTTCAACTTCCACACTGTGGAAAAGACCTACTCTTTATCAAGTAATTTGTTGTATGCTAGCCGGTATAAATGTGAATATACATTTGGGCGGTAACTTTCCACCTCTTTGTAGTTTTCCATTAAGAATCGCTTCAGGCATCGTAGCAGCAAGTACCCAAAGAGAGAGCATTGGATGGACTGGGCCAATGAGAAATATGATGTAAATATACAAGAAAACAAGACACAATCGCACAAAACACAAAACATGCACACCCTACTGAGCGCATCTACGCAAACGGACAGCATGTACTCAAACACAGTTATGTAATCTTGCTTTCTTCCTCCTTTTAGAAATGAAAGTATCACGTTCTAACCCTCCTCTCCTCCCCTCTTGTCCCCCAGAAACTGTTGATTGCTCAGGTGAAGATTCTCCTGAAGGTCCTGTTCCTCTACATCCCACTGCCCATGTTCTGGGCTCTGTTCGACCAGCAGGTAAACACCTAAAGCTAACACCTAGCCTCATTATCATAGTGAGGAACTGTATGAATAGAGGCATACATACATGCTTTTCTTTCAAATCCTTAGGCCAATCGTGGAACTGCTGAAACATAAGACAATTTAAGATAAACTTAAGAGATAGCGTTAAATGTCTGGCTGGCTTTGCGTGATCCATGAACCAATTATGTTGAAGAAATTTAGCGAAGAATTAAGTGGCAGAACATGAATGCGTTCGGATGTTACGAAGGTCCAGCAGCTTCTGACAGATGTGGTTCTTCTCCACAGGGATCCAGGTGGACTCTCCAGGCCACCACCATGGACGGAAACTTTGTACGTGGAGAAGCATCTGTATTCAGTTCTAAGAATGGAGAATGAAACGGTTTCCCTCCCACTCAGTGACTTCTGCTGTGGAACACAGGAATATTTGATCAAATTAAAATGTTTGATTTCTTCTGTCCACAGGGATTCCTCATAATACAGCCAGACCAGATGCAGGTGATTTGAGTTTTATGGTCACTCATTTATAAATAACGTATAAGTACATGAAGTTAGTCTGAAGTATACCACAGGGATGGCTGAAGTCTCTCTCTTTCTCTCCCTTTCTCTTTGACAGACAGTGAACCCCATCTTGATTCTGGTGCTGGTCCCTATAATGGACAGCCTGTTGTACCCCCTGATCGCGAAGTGCAAGCTGAACTTCACGTAATTACACAGATATTTGTTTGTCTTCATCAATCATGTCTCATTACATTTGGGGGACATGCCCATAACTACCACAGAAAGAATAACAGACCATTTCTAGATTTGATCAACTAAAGCATAATAGCACAATCTTTATCATATCATACGGTGTCATTGGCATTGACATGACATTGAGTCATATCATAATATGGAACTGTTTGTCTGTTGTCATGGACATGGCACCACAGGCCCCTGAAGAGGATGACTGTGGGCATGTTTCTGGCAGCTATGGCTTTTGTGGCTGCCGCCCTTGTCCAACTTCAGATCGATGTAAGAGAAATCTCCCCATGAATTCACACAGACATAGGTTCTATCCATTTTCTTTCTATATCAAATATCATACTAATGTCGACTGCACCATACCCATTTGTTTTCTTGCTTTGCAGCAAACCCTTCCGAAATTCCCGACAGGTGTTGCCGGGCAGGTTAAATTCCTGAATTTAGCCACTAATGATGTGATTTTAAATATCGATGGAGGACAAGATATAACTCTGCAACCTTTCAAGGTACGCTGAGCCCACATGAAAATAAACCATCATAACTTTACCATAAAAAACAGTAAAGCTATTAAAAGTAAAAAATAATAAAATAAAATAAACATTTTAATCATAACAAGTTGATCAAATATGTTTTTTCTTCCAGTCCTCACAGGAATACATGACATTTGACAAAGAGTTCGAAGTATCTATGAACAAAATCCCATCCTACACTGTGACTCTGAAGTCTCAGACGAGGCACACGGCACTCATCGTTCCAGAAGCCATGAATTTAAACCTGAGATTTGTGAGTGACATTTGTATAAACACAGCTGTATTTGTTTCTTTTATTCATGACTTTGTGTTGTTAATGATGAGATCCTGATCTCTGTCTTTAGGTGGAAGACAGCAACTCAAAACCAGAGCAAGGAAACAATGATGTCAGGTCTGTTGTGTGTGCAAGTCTTCGTACTTATCTCTACTTCTGTTCACACAGACACAATTTAAGTGTGGCAACGTGCAAACTCAATAAAAAATGTGATCCTGTATTCCCTCATAGATTTATCAATGCTTACAACTCGGCTTTGAATGTTACCGCTGGGTTAGTGGAATTTGGGAACATTGCACCATACAACATGTCAAGCTATAAGCTGATACCCCAGGGGAAGTGAGTATGTTGGATGTCTTCAATCTCTAAGAAAGTGATGGATAACATTTTGTAAAAAAAAAAAAAAAAACATCTAATAGTTTCCTGTGAATTAGACGCAGAACGCAAGTTCTGATTGGTTCTCCTGTTTTTCCTGCAGTCCTAAATTCTTGATCAGGAATCCAGCTGGGCAGGAATGTGAGTACAGCCGGCCCCTAGGCTTTGGAAGCTCTCTCTCCCTGGTCATCCCCACTTCCTTCAGCTTCGGTCCTGATGTAGGTCACCTCCACCATATTCAACCAAGCACGTGTTCGAATTTGAGGGGTCGTAACCATAATTACCTTGGGTACCTCAGTTGTCCTTATAAGGGTATTGTTCCCTGTAGAACCTTAGTGAAAGGATTCTAAGAAGCAACTTTTCTCAGAGTGTTTCTACTCAACTGTTTTTCAACAAAGAATACAACAGATTTAAGTAATAATATTATCCGAAAAATCCCATCCGAGGTCAGAACGTGCAGTCACCACTCACAGCCATGTTTGTTTAACCCTAACCCTAGTCAGTCTTTCCAAGCCGAGAGCATTATTTTCAAGTTTACGTTGTGGACTTACATGAAATTCCATGAACCTTTTGTGATTGATTGTGATGTGTTCGTGTTCTTCGACAACACGCAACCCTGCAGTGCTGACAGTGCTGTGTTGTTGTGTTGTGTGTGCAGTGTGGGAGTAGCATTGAGGCAGTGGAGGACATCAAGCCCAACACCATCCACATGGCCTGGCAGATACCACAGTACTTCCTCATGACAGCAGGAGAAGTCATCTTCTCCGTCACTGGTCTGGAGTTCTCATATTCACAGGTAGGTCGTAGGCTCTCTCTCTCTCTCTCTCTCTCCTCTCTCTCTCTCTCTCTCCTCTCTCTCTCTCTCTCTCTCTCTCTCTCTCTCTCTCACACACACACACACACAGTGTGGTCATTCTGGCATGAGGTTTTTAATTATTATTATATTTTTTACAATAATTAATACATATAGATTGATTTGCCTCCCAAATATCTGTCTTGTTGGGGTCAATTGAAACATCCCTGCACACACAAACACGCTCAGTCCTTTCGCTTGAAATCTTACCAGTCTCCACATTTGTGTCTGGGCTCCAGGCTCCTAGCAACATGAAGGCTGTGCTTCAGGCTGGCTGGCTGCTGACTGTAGCCGTGGGCAACATCATTGTTCTGATCGTAGCTGAGGCGGCTCAGCTTCCAGATCAGGTGAGTGGAGCGTCTCCTCCAGTCTGCGCACACACACTCACCTCCACGGCCCCCCTCAAGTCACACTCACCTCCACGGCCCCCTCAAGTCACACTCACCTCCACGGCCCCCTCAAGTCACACTCACCTCCACGGCCCCCTCAAGTCACACTCACCTCCACGGCCCCCTCAAGTCACACTCACCTCCACGGCCCCCTCAAGTCACACTCACCTCCACGGCCCCCTCAAGTCACACTCACCTCCACGGCCCCCTCAAGTCACACTCACCTCCACGGCCCCCTCAAGTCACACTCACCTCCACGGCCCCCTCAAGTCACACTCACCTCCACGGCCCCCTCAAGTCACACTCACCATCCCACGTTGCGCCTCTTGACAGTGGGCCGAGTACATCCTGTTCGCCTCCCTGCTGGTGGCCGTGTGCATCGTGTTCGGCTTCATGGCGTACTTCTACACCTACGTGGACCCGAACGAGATCGAGATCCAGTTTGCTGAGATGGAGCCCGAGGACAAGAAGAAGAGGGACTCCCTGGAGAGAGAAGACGAGAAGAGGAGGAAGGATTCCAGCTCCTCGTCAAGCTCAGATGAGGGAGGAGTCAAGCAGTCCAAGTTGTAGAACGACAATCTGGCAACGCCCCTTTCCTGCTGCTTATTTATACTGTGAGAGTACGAGTGCCATTGGCACGCATCCTGGCATGAAGTGGTTTATGGATCACAAGTGAAACTAGTGCATCTTTGAGTTGGAGGGGCACTGGTTTGATATTTCTTCCTTAAAGGATTTTTGGATGTCAAACCACTATAAGAAGTTAACATTGTAGATATTGGCATTTAGGACAAAATGTCTCCGACAAATTTCCTGAAACATGTCTCGAAAAAAGCATCAATCAATCATTTATGGCAATTACACTTTTTAACTAGCTGTTGTAAATAATTTTTTTACTGATTTATTTTGCACCATGTAGCAAAAGTAACAATTCATTTGTGTTCTATTTGTTTCATAATGTTTTATAATGTAGAAAGAGAACATACAAATAACCTTACAAGCATTTGTGATAATTCGCAGTGTAAAGTCTATGTCTCAGTGTATAGCAGCTGTAGGCAATTCCGGTCCTCGGGGGGCCGCTATCCTGAAGGTTTTAGATGTTTCCCTGCTCCAGCACACCTGATTCTAATGAAGGGTCGTTATCAGGCTTCCACAGAGCTTGATAACAACCCGTTATTTGTAATCAGGCGTGCAAGAGTAGGAGCAACATCTATAACCTTCAGGACCGCGACCCTCGAGGACCGGAATTGCCTACAGCTGGTGTATAGTATGTATTGTCCAATTGTTGTTGCAGTTTTGTATAATGTATAATCAGATACTCCTGGTGACATTCTGATTGAGCCTCTGGTAATCAGCTGCTGCAATAAAATGGGTATCTGACTAACACCCTGTTTACACGTACACGGGTATTTTTTGAAAACGGAGACATTTCCCTTCGTTTGTACCTATCGTTTACACGCAAACGGAGAATTCGCCTCTGAAAACGAATCTTTCTGAAAACTCCGAGTTTTAGGCAGCTGATGCCCGAAATGAGGATTCTGATTGGCTTGCAGAGCACCTAGACCAGACCGCCCAAGCTTGGCGTAGTTATGATGGCGCTAGATGGCGTATTTATGCGGGTTGATGTAAACGAAAACCTTTTGGAAAACGGAGGGAAATATTAGTTTCTCAAAATACCCGGCTACGTGTGCACATAGGGTAAAACATGCAGGACAGTGTGTCTGAAGGACCAGGGTTGGGGACCACTGATGTAAAACACACAAGTGTTTGTCAAACTCCAGTCCTCGAGGGCCGCTGTCCTGAAGGTTTTAGATGTTTCCCTGCTCCAGCACACCTGATTCTAATGAAGGGTCGTTATCAAGCTCTGTGGAGGTGTGCTGGAGCAGGGAAACATCTAAGAGGAGAGCGCCCCTCGAGGACTGGATCTTGACACCTGTACTATAGTAAAGATGTGGTAAAGATTTTGAGCTGCATCCTGTGACATGTCATGAGGGGCCAATGAGCACCCTGCTTTATACCAGCAGGACAGACTGGATGGGACAGCACACTGTTAGCATTAGCTCTTTATTTCTCATGTCACTTAGAAAGCTTACCAGGAGCTTCTTTTCACCTTGGGGAGGTCAGGGATGACACAAGCAAAGATTATATACAGTACTATAAACTGTCAGCTATGATAAAGGAAACCAAATGTACACATTTTTCCAATACTGTCTAGCATATGTTTACTATACGTTATAACAGCCAGAGGCAGGTGATCATAGCCAGATGCATTCCTTTAAACACACTTTTAACTCTTTGCAGTTACAAAAATATTGGATATTTCTCAGTTCATTCCCTGTGTTGATAAGTGCCCTGATGCAACTGCTCAACATTATTGCTGCATTAGCACAGTAGTAAATTCTGGAACTTTATATAAAGTAAACATAAAGTAAAAGATGGCTATTTGCAACTCCTTGATTTTGTTTGTTTTTAATTCCTTGTACTTTAAATACTCTACACTTTCAAAGTGCAACAAAGAAAAGACCAATAAAATAATATATTTGAAATTAGAAAAAAGGTGCAAATCATAATACAAAAACAGGGTGACGTTAAAACAGGACATGGCACTTCATGTTGAGTCATGTGACAGTGAAGCGTTCGGAGTGAAATGATTCAGGCATTTTCTTGAACCCGTTCCCTCAGATGAGGAACAGCACGACATCTTGAACTTGGCGAACCTTCCGACGGGGGGGGGGGGGGGGGGGGGGGGGGGGTGGGTGGTGTCTGTTTGGCAATCTGACCCCCAAAGCCTAATCACAGCAGTTCAAACTGCCTGTTTGACAACAAAGGATGTCACCTAAGAATGATCTGGATCTTGACGTGGCAGAACTGGAACTCAGTTCAACTGAAAAGCTGACGAGAGCGGAGGATAAATAAACCTCGCCTCTCTAATGGAGAAATAAACGCTGGGATGAAATGTGGACGCCAGAATTTCAGATGTGCATCTCAAAAAGGCAAGGCATTTTCAGTTACGTCCATTGAAGTGACCTAACTCTTAAATATCTACCTTTAATTTTTTTTATCTACAAAATGCGCAGGACCATTTTGTACACAGTGATTCATTTCCGCAATGCCTGTGACCATTTTTCAATCATATACAGGTTTGTATACAAATCTAAACACAGCGCCCCCCATTGCTTTGGAGGAGTCCACTTAAAGCACTTTACCTGAGGTTTCATTAAAAATGCTGCAATTGCCAGAAGCAAGGAGTCTTGAACATACTAAGTGCACGCACACACACAAACACGCGCTCACCGTCCCTCGCGCACACACAGACACACACAAAAACGGATTTGTCCCCACCGGTTCCTGCATGCGTTCAGGAGATATGGTTCCCTCAGAGTAACAGAAGAAGTCTTTTTTTATGGATTGCGTATATAGTTCTCTTCTCTAATCGGCCGGACGCTCGCAGAGCCACTCTGTAAGGGGAGACAACATCTCCAGGCTTTTCTCCCCCGCTGGGCACAGTCAGTCTCATGCTCAGCTGTTCTGTCATCTCCACCAGGCAGCTAGTGACTCTCACCCCCACCCCCCCCCCCCGCTGTGGGGGTCCGCAACAAGTAGCTTTGTCAAGTTCAGGCTGAGTGTGGTCTCTGCTCTGGTGAGTTACAAGATTCTCATTTCCAGAGTTCCCCCCCCCCACCAGACACTGGAGTGTCTCTTCCTTCCGGAAAGATCAGATTGGGCAGGGTCCCACTGGTGTTGACCCCTGACCTCTTAACCCTGACTTGGCCCCAGTGCAGGGGGCTGGGCCTGGAAGGGGTGGGGGCCGGGGGCCGGGGAGAACACCCCCTAGGGAGAAGAGGAGGAGGACTTCCTGCTGGTGGAGAATCTAGAGAAGAGAAGACTCTGGGTTAAAATCCAAGTCGGATCTGTACAGCTCAGTATCCTTCCAAACTCAGCATCTCGTTAGTCAACCTCTAACTCAGGAGGGGTGGGTGGTGGTAGTGCGAAGCCGAGGGCCTGGGCTTACCTCTGGAGCCTGTGGACCATGCGGGCGACCAGGGAGTCGGAGATGCCGGGGTAGGCCTCCTCCGCCAGGAGGATGGCCTCGCGCAGCTCATCCAGGGCCATGGGGTTCCCGTTGACCTGCTCCTGACGTGCCTTCAGCTGGGGAATGGAGGGAGGGAGGGAGGTAGCACAGGGAGGATAAAGGGCGAGTTAGCAAGAGGGGAGCGACCCGTGTGCGGCTTCAGACTGCAGATGACGCAGGGAGCTTCGTACCTCAGCTAGTGAGGGAGAGATGACGGTGGACAGGCTCTGTGAGTAAGGCTTCTTTGGAATGTCTTTCGTCTGTGTGAAGAGAACGAGGAACGGGGGGGGGGGGGGGGAGGTGGGGGAGGGAGTGAAATATGAAGGTTATGGAAATGTTTTTGACTGATTTATGTGATGTCCTTCAATGACATCAGATAAAAAAGCATGCCGATACTGAATATGGAAAGGGCTTTACTTCTTTCTAGACATTATAATGTGCCCAAAATCAGTGACAGGTTATGGGATATGAGTTCTTTTCCACAGCTTACAAAATTCACTACAAAATTCACTACATATTCGAAAAAGTGCTTCCATGAATCCCTTGAAATGTAAGAATGTTTACAGGTAACCACCACTGGGCCAGTCCATTCCACTTCAGTCACCTGATCTAGCGCCCCTGCCTGGCCCTCGCCGTTCTGCAGCTTTTTGGGGTCCTTCTCTCGGATAGTGAAGATCCAATCATCGCTCCCAAAGTCGTTCCCGCCTGACGCCTGGCCATCCTGTTCTCTGATTGGGTAGAGAAATTTCAGAGGTTTAAGAATCGCCCTGTAGGATTTGTGGTGGGAAAAGGCGGACACCTTTTTCCAAACTTCAGATTCCAACTGCCTTGGCTTCTGACGGTGGACTTACGAATCCGACTCGTCAGAGCTGGACTCCTGGACCCGTGACTGCTCGGCCTTCCACCTCTTGTACTTATCCACCAGCTCTGTCAGGTAGGAGGTCTTCTTGGCGTGGCGCACAATCAGTTTATGCTTCAGCAACTCTTTGGCAGTGGGTCTCTGTGGAGATGGAGAAGGCGAGATGAATGACTTTAATCCTGTCATCGCATCTGTCCCACTCCAATGAAGCTTAGCTGGGTCTGGCCCACTGCATGTGGGATAATGGACTGCATGATCGCCATATCTAAACTCCAATCCTTATTCGTGTTAGTCACCACTCTTTATCCCCCCCCAAAATATGTATTTTTGGGGGGTGGAGGGGAATTACCAAGTATTTGTCAGTACTTACGAAACTAGGCTCTTTGTTTAAGCAGGCTTCGACAAACTCCTTGAGGGGTTTGCTGTAGTTTCCCTCCAGAGTTGGCGGGTTGTTCTTTGGGATGAGAAATAAGACTTTCATGGGGTGAAGCTCTGAGTGGGGGGGCTCTCCCTTGGCAAGCTCGATGGCTGTAATGCCCAGAGACCAGATGTCTGCCTGCAACCACAAACAAAGAGAGAGAGTCAGTCAGCCACGTAAGTGCCTGTAAGTATGAATACATTTGAATACTAAGTTAAAGATGAATAACTTGGCGATAAGCATAACAATTATTCATTTAGCAGACACTTTTATCCAGAGCAACTTACAACAAGTACAGGGACATTCCCCCTGAGGCAAGTAGGGTGAAGTGCCTTGCCCAAGGACACAATGTCATGTTGCCTTAGCCGGGGATCGAACTCACAACCTTCTGATGACTAGTCCGACGCCCTAACCACTCAGCCACATGACTCCCTGCCTACTAAGACACATCCTTACACCTCCAGCATCCTTCGGTCTCTACAACCCCATAAGCAGTCATCCTTGGACTGACCTTGGAGTCGTAGGCCGACTGCTTGATGACCTCCGGCGCCATCCAGAACGGCGTGCCCACGAAGGTGTTCCTCTTGATCTGCGTGTCCGTCAGCTGGCCCGCCACGCCAAAGTCCGCCAGCTTCACCTCCCCCTGCTCTGACAGCAACACGTTGGCAGCTGGAGAACAGAGACCGAAACAGGTAAAGGGAGGAGCCTTCACCGGCACGGTCCGGTTAACAAGACGACCAGGACAAACGTAACAGTGCCCACATGTGCAAGATCATGTCCACGTCTATCTAAAAGGAGGTACTGAAGATAAAGGGGCTGGCCTCAGTCAAACCGTGTCTTTAAAGGTGAGGCACCTGAGGAGGCACGGAGCCGTTTGCGATCTACCTTTGATATCCCGGTGGATTTTCTTCTCTGAGTGGAGGTACTCCAGACCTTTAAGAATCTCTCTCAGGATGGTGGCTATCTGCGTCTCGTCTAGAGCTCCTGGCTCCAGCTGGGAAAGCACAAGGAAAAATCCCTCCCTTCAGCTCGGCCACAAGCAGGCATCACTGTCTACCGGCGCTCTGATTCCAATGACGAAGCACCACCACTCACCAAATCCAACGCTGACCCACCCCCAAGGTACTCCATGATGATCCAGAGTTTCGCATCCTGAACAAGAAAGGTCAAAGGTTTAATAAAGATGGTACACAAACACTGGTACATCATAAACACTAGGGGGAACATATGACCACAAGGCAAGGAAGACGATTATAGGATTCACAGCATTTCATGTAGACACATTGCCGTTGGCGACGTGTCTAAATCTTCATAACTCTGCCGGGGATACTAGTGGGAGTGTGACGTCTTTAATCCGTTCTTGAACGAGGGATTATCAGGGTGGAAAGTTTGTATAGGGAAGAAAATCCTGCTAAATCTTGGACTGCTTAGGCTGCCTTACACTTCTCAATGTGAGCTTGACTGACTTTGGAGAAACGTGTGCCAAAAACAACTACTGTGAAGGGGCACACAAACACAAAGACAAGTGACAGATGAGCCTGAAAAGCATTCATATGAAAAATATCAGCTTTTTCAGAACATCCCACTTTGCAGGGCACGCTTCAATCATGCGTCAAGCAGTACTGAGTTTGAGCGGGATGTCTTTGCTTGCTACTCACTTTCAGGTAGGAGCCGTAGTATTTGGTGACGAAGGGGCTGTCACACTGGCTCAGCACTGTGATCTCCTGCTGGATGTCTTCTATCTCATCCTCAGCCTCCTCCAGGTCGATGATCTTGATGGCCACCACCTTCTGGGAGCGATTGTCGATGCCTTTGAACACTTCGCCGAAAGAGCCTTTGCCGATCCTCTCCAACTTGGTGAATAATTCCTCTGGGTCTGCCTTTAAGTTCTTGGATGGAGAACATTTGAAGCGCGAGTCATGAGTCGACAACATCAAATATACCCAAACTATTTGTTTCAAAGTATGTCCATATGCTCCTATTAAGGCACAGCTCCAGCTGGATATAATATAACATCTCCAACGATTCTGAAAGCATTTGTATATGGACAAGTTATCTGTGACATCCCATTTCATTTCTAAACACCTGATCATACAATGCATTGTCCAAAATCATAGCAAAACACGTATGTGGGCAACTTATGTCCCATTATTTGAAAGCTAGCAAACGTTATGCATTTGGTAAACCAAATAAACCTGGTGCAGTAGTGAATGTAACATGTCAATTATGTTTACTATATCTTTAATGTGAAACTTTTATGATGATTTTATTGTCTGTAAAGCGATTTTGAGTACCTTGAAAAGCGCTATATAAATAAAATGTATTATTATTTATTAGCAGTATTATATCTTCGGCTACTTAACATTAGAGAGGAGGCATATTTTGATTCACGCCTAACACTGACCTGCCCTCGGAAGAAGACAGTTTCTTTGCAGACACCAAACTTAATCGGGTGTACACCTCACCACGGCTATATCCATGATCAGATATAAATGAAGTTCCCTAGCGGTCCTGTCAGCTTGACTTACCTGCATCCCTGGCAGGCTCCCCTGGACTGGAGAATGCGCCATGGCGGCTAGGCTGGGAGTCTCGCCCAGGCTAACGTTAGCTTAGCTAACTAGGAGATGATGGCGTCTTCTGCTCCGTGTCAATCCGCTCTGCTAATCCTTCAAATAAGTTTTTATAGTAAAGCGGTACTCGCCCTTTTGCGTAGGAAGAACAGTTCTACTAATGCCCGTTAAAGTTGACCCTTTCCTGGCCCGAATTGAATTGTTTCGCCTGCGTCTGAAAGCGAGTCAACGGCAAAATATAGAAACACAACACTGACATTAGCCTGTTAGCCTAGCTTATCCAGTGAACACACTAGCCTGCTTGTCGAATACATAACTAGACATAACTATACATATAATTTGCTGAGATCCATATGGTTTTGCGAATGCAGCAACAAGAGGCTAATATTGAGTTTTTCTTCTTTTTCACTTTCCTCCTGTATACACCGCCATCTTGTCACCACACTGGGCGGACCCGGATCACACGATCAGCGGCCGATGTGGTTCCGGATTTGATGTGACAACCAGTGGAGGTCAAACCTTGTACCCCCTCCACGTTTATGGGGTCCCGATCTTCATTAACGGAAACTCAATGGATCATGTAGCTAATAAAAGAACTAAGCAATTGTCAGTTATAATGATAGCATGACATTAATGTATATTCAGTTGACTTTCGGGGGAAAGTCGTTATTATGAACCTTCACATGATAGGAAAACATGAGGGTCAGAATCATACAGTATTTTGCGCTGCCCCACTTCATTTGGACTCGTTTGCATGCCATCAGACATGATTTGCATTTAGTTGTAACTTTTTGGTTAGTATTACTATTAATGCCATTTTAAGGAAGAAACGGTGTCAATGAAATGATGTATGCCGATGGGACGTTATCCTCAATGACCAGCGTCAGAAACACGTTGCATGGACGGACAGTGGGAATTATCAGGTGGCAAAGACAGACAGACACACTAGGAAGGAAGACTTAAAACAGCAAAAGTTGTATACAGATGGTGAATTTATTTACAAACCTAACCCATAGACGAACAAAACAAACGTTATATCAATTTAATAGTTCAAAATGTTTAAAGTAAACGCACTGTTACATCTGGCCGGTTAGCTCAGTTGGTTAGAGCGTGGTGCTAATAACGCCAAGGTCGCGGGTTCGATCCCCGTACTGGCCAAGTAGCTTTTTTTGTTTGAATTTTTTATTGAATGCTAAAATACACAATGTTTTTCTATACCATGTTTCATCAAATATACATACGTTTATTATTTAATAGACCATCATGATGTTCCAAAACAATTGAGACAGCAAAATGTTTGCAGGATGTTGCGCTGCTCAGAATATTTTGGTGGTTGGGTATAACGTTAAAGATGCACTGTTGTAATTGATTTGCATGAGCGGGCAGCGAAGACTAGTCTCACACAACGGCAATCATGCAGTTGTAGTAGACCTATGAATACAATCTAAGCTTAAACTACATTACCTAAATGTTTCTGGCAGTCAAACCAACCTATGTCGTGACAATAATTGGTCGCCGGGCGTAGCTGTTGCTGCACTCAAATCACTGCAGATTCAACATGTGTAGTTGCCAGTAATGAGTGCTGGAGGCACTGTGGCTTTCATTGTTTAACACAAGATCAATGGAAACCAGCCACATTCAATTCTAACAGCGGTGCTTTAGTTAGACGGTCCGGTATGGCGTCTAGGCGGTAGGGTATTGACGTCCCGGAACCGCTTGTTTAGTTTTTTGGGGGGTAGATTTATAGCATTTGAAACAGTTGAATGGTTTACTATTGTCTGGAAATATACACGTGGACAATCTCCGTATCCATAAGAAAGGGTTGAGGACTCTTGCGCCTCTCCACAAGGTGAGAAACGTGTGGATCACTGAGTACGGGTTTTGATAACATATTCAGCAACTACATTGGTAATATGCCTAGTCAATTGCATTTTCAGTTGTAGCCTAGTATTTTATTCCAACATTGGAATACATGTTGTGAGTTGTGAGTGCGAAACCTATGTACGCGGTTTGATCCCCATACGCCTATCTTACTGAGGACGTAGAACAAATGGTAGGGGGGGTTGATCATGTTCAGGATAGTTAAAAAGCAACCGACATTTGACTACATTGTGTGTGGGTAGTCATTGCTACTCCAGAATACGAGTTGTAAATGAGTTCATTCATTAGGCGACTATCGGCGATCTCTTTTTGCCTGTCACTCCAAACCATAGGCTTTACAGCAGGAGTTCCCTGTTACTCTGTTGCCAGCAGTTGTTTTATAGGACACATCAGATACCTTCTGTACTACGAAGCGAATACAATAATCTTGTATCTTCACACGCTTGCGAACACAGGACAAGGCTGCTTCATCTTCAGCCATCTTAACCCTATAACCCTGAAGGATTACTTCTAACCTACATTCTGTGTGGCTGGTGTCGGGTGATTCACTTCCCTTACCAGTCATGGAAGACTCGGGGTACGTGGGCTGCAACCATTGGAATAATGCCAACCTTAACCCTGAACTCTTTAAGAGGCCAGGCAGGGTAACATTGAAGACATCTGGCATGCTTTCAATCAGTGTACCTGATCACACACAGGCACCTCTTATGGGCAGGTTTAATGCTTTGCAGCCAAGTCACTGAATTCCACAGTCAACACTATCATCCAGTAGATGTGGTTGAACATATCTCCGAATCTACAATCTGCATTTGGAGAGATGGTATGGATGGACAATCATAAACTCAACACAACTTCCATAGACGTGCAGGAAACCAGCGTGGCAGTGAAATATGTAGCTTACATGTGTGTGATTAGTGTTCATGTCCCCCAGAGGAATTCATGGCCTTAGTAGACACTCTCCTCCCTCTGTCTGACTTCTCCTGTAAGAGTCATGGGGAATTTCAAGCCTACAAGTTCATAGGTAGGTGAATAGGGGACAGTGGTTCTCAGAGGAAAGTCCCTTTCCCTTCATTGGAAATCTGCTCGTTCTGGTTTCAGTCCTTGTTGGTTGTTGTAGGTTGGGCTGTCAACAAATCCAGGTTCCATGACTGTTATTTTAACATGGGTGTGTGTCCAAAATCAGTTAATTTCTTTTTACATTTCTATAAAAAAAAACATATTTTTTAAATTGGATCTTTGCAATGAACCTTTTTTGAACATACAGTAGCTTTGTTTTGCCTAAGGGGAGGTTGATATTTTTGTTGTTTTCTATTGTTTACCAGTTTATAGGTACAGATGAATACATAAGAACCTGAATGTGCCCTCACCCCCCCACCCCCCCACCCCCCCCACCCCACCCCCCCCACCTCCCTCCAGGGCACACACACACACTCAAACACACACCATGGCCAGAATAGAATGGCATCAAGTCAGCTAACTTGGTAATGTGTAACTTTTATTTAGGTCACTTCCTTGGCTGGTCTCCAGTTTCAGCCTTTGTTGTCAGATGGGTTAAGGTGTGTGAAAAGAATATACTGTAGTTTCAGTGGTAACCACCGTGAGTGTCCTAGCCACTTATGATCCCTAGAACCATTTATGTTTTCCGCTTGTTCCTAAATCTTTTGGGGGAATTAAGTTAAATACCTTTTTTTCTTGGACTACAAATTAGAATGCATTGTATGAATAAACTAGCGTTAACATCTCGCATGTATCCCTTTTAAGTAATAAAACAATAGTAGTGTATATATACCTCACCTCACCTACCGTTTTTACTCTGTTATTGCCCCCACACCCCTATCCCTGTGTACACTTTCTAATCTTTTTACCTCACACCCTTACCCTTGTGTGCTTTGCGAGACTGTGTGCCGTTGATACGAAGGAGTTTCCCTCGGGATCAATAAAGTAATCTGAATCTGAATACTGTATATATAAATTAATACTGTCCTCAAACTGGTCAGTGCATTTTATCGTTGTTTACAGACCGTCGATTAAACAACTTGAAGTGTTGTTATCCGTCAGTGGGTCACGCCTGCTAAGGCATAAGTCTTAGAGACTTCATCGAGTTTAGATTTATTGCCTAACTACATAATAAATGTGAGAGTGTACAGCTTAAGAGCCTCGTCTCAGCTTTCAATAGGCTACTGGGTTTAGAGATGTGTGACTGTGTACTCATTTGAGGCCTCGGCTGGAAGAATGGGCCTCTTTATGACCCTGTTTGTGTTAGCTGACGAGGTTCTGTGGAAAGCCACAACGTTGTGCTCCTGTCTGCTCTCCTCTCCTCTGCTCTCCTCCTCTCTCCTTTCTCCTGACCGTACAGCTTGTGCTTTTGTGATCAGGTGTGACAGCAATACAAGGTCACTGAGCATGCTCTGTGGGGACCCAGTGTGGGTAGGAAAGCAATCCCAGCAGCCCCATCAGTAAATTAGAATGGATTTTTCCATGACCTCTGACCCCCACTTCACCTCTAGGAAGATTTAGTTTAATTAAAAGGCCTGTAATTGAATTTATAATGCACCTGAACAGCTACTTCCTGTGGAATATAGCAAACGATTTTAAGCAAAGAAGGCATAACGAGTCGTTTGACGGCATGTTTTGTCAATTGGAATGGCTATGAGATTTGAGTTACAGAGGTTTTCATAGAAGAACAAAGGGTTGATAGTCTGCTGACTCCACAGTTTGGCAGACAGTGAAGTCAGTCATCATTGCAGTGTTGGTCTTCTGTCATCGGTCGAGGAGTTTTCTCAACCAAGATAACGTGTGGTGACATGCTGTTTAGAATGCATGAAGATGGACCCCCTCCTCCATCCAAACACATGGAGGTAGTTGTCTGTCTGGGACTGGTAAGATCTCCTGTAGATGACATCACAGTCATGGCATGTATGGTACAGTTGGCTGGCAGGGGGTTGTTTGTTTCCAGACAGCTGCTCCCAGACTATAGCAGCCCGAGGGAGAGAACGATGTGTTCCATCTCATCCCACTTCCACAATCACCTCTTGTATTAATTACATTAGAATTCAAGATTCTAATATACATGAACATCTGTTTTTTTCCTCAAACTAGAATGTCATGAGCAAGATCTTCTTTCTTTTTGGTGGGGTTTTGATTTTCATTTGGACTCAGAAGTCTTTACCTCGGTGTTATTAAAGTTTTAGATCAAAGTCTCTTTTGTGTTCACATGCTGACCTGGATACATCTCGTCTCTCTTCTCAGGTGTTGTTGTGACTCTACCAGAGGTCAACAGAGGCTAGCAGAGTCAGCCATGGTGGAGCCAGTGGACAGACCCTCAGCTGGCCAGAGGCTGGGGGCTCCTGAGAGCTTCGGTATCAGCACCCTGGAGCCAGGCCAGCGGCCCCCTGTCATGCCCCCCGGACGGCAGGTCTCCATCAGGGTTCAGATGCTAGACGACACCCAGGAGGTTTTTGACGTGTCGGTGAGTAGCGATAGATTGAGATGACGGAAGCTTTTGAAGTCGGTGAGATGCAGGCGAACTGTCTCTATTTACATGCAGATTGTTCTGCCAAGCTTTTCGGAATCATATCAGTCTTCCTGAGGTAGCCCTAACATTTCCCCTGATCTGGCCAGAGAAGACCCTGTCCACCAGCCTCATCCTTGAGATCTGTCTTCACAGTGCCAACAGGGCACAGTCCTGTTAACATGAACCATTCATGACATGACATGGCTTCCTGTGGGAGTTAGCGGTGGGAGATGTGGACTGTTCCCTGATTTTAATAGTGAAAATGTTTGTTAATATATGATCCCATGAGAGAAAACACCCTAATTGGGCCAGTTGGTGTTTGCGTATATCAGTTGGCCTGTTGTGGTAATGAGTTAAGGAATTGAGCCGGGGGAAATGATTCAGAACAGACAAGTTCCCCTAACTTCATTGTGTTGTGTCTGTTGAGCGTTACCCAGGGAGCAGTCACATGATGCAGGGCTGTCCAGTTTCCCATCTCGGTAACCCGAGCCTTGTTTTGTCATTGTGTGCTGATGTGCATCGGGTTACACCCGCAGGGGTGACAGAAGTGCTGGCCTGCTTAACATATTACCATGTCACCTTCCGGAACTTTCTGCTGACTCTTTTTGATCGCATCCCTGTTCAGCTGGATTCCCGTTGCCGAATTAATGCTTACAGAGCTCCATTGCTGTAGGTTCGTGTGGTCTGGATTGGAGGACAGACAAAATTCTTTGCATTCTTTTGTAGGAGACTTAACCTTTTTGCAAAGTGCTTTTGGGAAAGTGTCTTTACTATGGACTACTGTGGTCTCAGGAGACAAACAGGATATGGGAACAGGCCCAACTTCCTGTCTCAGAGCCTCCACCCCATACCAAAGGGAATACTGATACTGTATCTGCTGCATAGACAGACTTCAGAAGGAGGCCTGACTGCAGGCTCTTTTTAAGAGACTAGCTCAGGAGGTTAGCTTAGGAGACTAGCTCAGAAACGCTACATCACAGCGTAGAGTAGAAAGTGTACTTGAAGGTTTGAATAGTTCATTTGAAATAACAGACCCTTTGCATATTAGTCTTAGCCATTGCTAATAAAAGAGAGGGATCCTCTCTCTATCGTAGATATTTCCTTCATAGGAGTTGAGTCGATCCCCTTTCTAATGATGTTGCATAGGTCAGTCAGGGTCACCAAAACTAGCCCCTTTCTACAGGTGTATCTGGAAGCATTCTCCTGTGGTTGAGATGTTTGTTGATTGTGATTGGGTTTGCTCTCTGTGTGTGTTGAACAGAGAGGGTAATTGCTGCTGGATCATATCCCTAAGGGCGGGTCTCTGAGCAGGAAATGGAAAGAGTCGATGGTTAGGTGGGGGCTTGGACTCAAAAGACTGGTCCATTTTTCTCTGGGCCAACTAATGAATGAAGTGGCTGAAGAGCATTGGCCTCTTTGCTCTTGAAATTCCCTTGTTTTGCAAAGAACCCCTATACTTCCACAGGCATGCTTAAGAGGACTTGAAAAGATAAGATGGACAGGGAAAATTCCACTTTGTGAGCACCCAGTGCTTTTAGGGTCCCCCCCCCCCCCCCCCCCCCCCCCCCCCCCCCCCCCCCAACTACAGGGGTTGGTCCTCTTTCACTGCTCTTTAAGGTACAGAGAGCTCTTTCTGGGAAGGTTTTTATGAGTGAAGCCTTTCACCTTTCCAGTTGACGAAAACACACCTGCTCTGCCTTGCTGTGGTGCAATTAGAGTCGTCTCTGCTGCTATTTTTGTTGCCTGTTATTGGCTTTGAAAATGGCAAATATGTCTGTATGTGATAGTTAGTGTGCCATAGCCCTACGGGTGTGTCTAAGCTATCTGAGAATTGGAGACTGTGGCTTTAGTGTGTGTGTGTGTGTGTGTGTGTGTAGGGTAAGACGATCTGTTCAGGATTTCCCTACCTTCAGTGTTTTGTGTTGGCTGTGCTCTGCATGATTTATCTCCTCTTTCACGCACGTAGACATGCTAGCCTGCACATGCACAGAATCCCAGCTGTATCTCAGCATAGCATCTGGGGTGCCGCGTTCGCTCTGAGGGCGGGGGGGGGGTGGAGCGGAGGAACACGGAACACTGACGGAACACGGAACACTGACGGCACACGGAACACTGACGGCACACGGCTCGCTCAAGGCGTCTTGCCTCTGTCCACTATCGCTCTGCTCAGACATCAGTGGGTCAGGGGCTGAGCAACCACGATTTACGACGGTATCAGATTGGATTGTTTTGATGTTTCGCTTTTTCCTCCCCAGTTATTTAATATTTCCTTAGCCAGACATGCTAAAGTCGATAAATGGGAGCATGCTGGATATGCAACACTAGCTCGGTGTTTGAGCAGAGTGTGTGTGTAACTCACATTGACATACCGAGAGACAAAGAAGCTTTTGTCTTTCAGCAGGACTCACCTATTTCCCCTTTTAAAAACATCAAGGTGTGTTTACTAAGGGATGTCGTTAGTGAATCATCAAACTGTTGCAGAGTAGATGAACTGAGATTTGACCTTGTAGCCTGGAGAAAATTGTCAGAAATATTAAACTGGTTACACAACATCTCTTGTGTCTGGCTCAACTTGTTTTTACTCTTTTTCTCTGACCAGATTGAGAAGAAAAAAACTGACTGTCAAAATCCCTCCGGGTTTTTTCTTTCTTCAATTCTGGAATGTGTAACATCTGAATAGCCACTAGCTGGACAGAGAGATAGGAAATTGCTTGCGTGTACCCTAACACGGTGCCTGGTTGACCGGTTGGGCAGTTGAGCTTTGAAATATTTTTCTGTTGAACAAAAGGAATTGAGAGCAAATGGTCTCATGTTAATTGAATTCAAATTACAGGGTGTCTTCCTTCACTTCTGTTCTTCAGTTCAAAGCTGCTCATTATCCACGTAATACAAAGGGTGTCAGTCGTCACACATGGACTGACAGTCACCTCCAGCTGAGATGTTCCTGCACGTCTCTCTCCCCCAGTCTTCTATTGTAATTCCACAGCCAACGAGTGTTATGAAGACGTCAGCACCCCCGACAGGAATGGTAACCTTTATGCCGGGGTGCGTTGGCAACCAATCGCGAGCTCCCCTTGCTCAATAATTCACCCAGTGGGAGTGACGGGCTGATGTACCGTCGTGTCTCGTCGCCACTGCTTCACCAGCTGCCTCGGAGATCACATGAATAATAGTGTGAGCGGTGCAGCAGCCTCCCGGGAACAGTTCCTGTTCTCTACCTGTGTTGTTCTGTACGCTGCACAGATGGAGCTTCCTGGGCTCACAGCCGCTGAGCAGCAAGCCGGTGGAGCGTCAGGATATTCCTGCTATCTAGGCAGCCACTGACTGGTCCTTTGTGTTTGGTGGAGCACCCAGAGTCCCAGATCTGTTTTGCAGTGCACAACAGTGTATTTTTATCACCAGGAGGGGAGTTTTTTTTGTTGAGGGAATACTTTTCCAGCTATTTATGGTGTCTTTCCGATTTTATGTTGTTGATATCCGGCCAAGCCATCTGTAAGGGCATTAGGCCTGTATTCCTGAAGGCAGGGTGTTTTAGCAACAAGAATATATGATTTGAGAGTACAAACACACATACCACATACGCACACACATAAGCGCAGTATTTACGGCCTATTCATTTGTTTTGTTTGATAACAAAACATTAGCCTCATCTGTTATGTGCATAATAAAGAGGTTGTTGTGTATTAGCATACACGCTTGTCACCAAATCTTCCCATACAAAAGTGTTCCGACCCAGTTCCTTTCAATTTGTCGCTATGTCAGAAGATTTTCCCGCCCTTTCTTTCTTCATTCTTTTCTTTGTTTGAGTGGCAGTTTGGTTTTGCGGAAGAAGGAACATTCAAATAGAAAAATCCTGTCAGTGTAAATAGGAGAGTCCTCTGCTGGTGGTGTTATGATGTTCTTAATCCTAACCCTTGAATGAGTATCTTTTCCAAGGCACACCTGCTTACGGACAAAAAAACGACTTTAATACAACACTTGTTCAGCCCTGAAGTGAAGCTGGACAGTGTCCCTTCTTCGCTTGCTCACATTCTTGACCACATCTAACCTGAAAGCTGCTTTGATCCGAAGATTCTGTAAATGCGCCCGTTTATTCTCTCTACACTTGTACACACAATCAAAAATCAAGCATCTCATTACTATTCATTGAAGCTTTCTGAGAACCTCCTATCGGGTTTGAGCTGGTCCCAGCCTGGTGAACCATGACCTCAGAGACAACCATTTGGAAAGCCCAGGGTCAGCCCCCCGGGTGCCAGATTGGGGTCAGGGAGGATTTTCTTGTGGACATTGTTGTTCTTAACCCTACCAGGACCATTAAGAGCCCCCCCCCCCCACCACCACCTGCTGGGACCTGATTGGTTACTTGGCAGATCGTTTTTTTAGTGTCATAGACTGGGCCTGCACTGCTTTAATCTCACTATCTAATCACTGCATCTAGAAGCAAGACACACAGAACGGGGGGGGGAGGAGGAGGAGCAGGAGGGGGAGGAGCAGGAGGGGAGGAGGTGAAGAGAGAGGAGGAAACCTAAGAATTAATTTAAGATGGGACCACAGGATGCTCCAGTCATTGGCATGATGATCAACAGCATAAACTGTACGTGTACGTGCAGCTTATCATCATCATCATCATCATCATCTCTGCTTTGCCAGCTGGCCTTGCTGGAGGTATTTTCTCCAGATGGATACGCCGACCCTGCTCATCAGGGACTCATTCAGGATGGATGAGAACCTGCGAAGTGTCATTTCCTGCTGCGATTCCATCATTCCTCGGTCTCCCAGTGTCCCTCCTCTAAACCATGGAGCTTAACTTCCTGGAGATCCCGTTTTAATTCCCTACTTATGGCCTGCCTTCAACTACCCTGCCCCCCCCTCCCCCCTTCCCAACACCCACCATCAAACTCCCCATGGGGCATCCTGACATCTCATCCCTCTAACAAACTGCACCACGAGCATGGTCAGTTTCCTCTAATGCACATACAAAGCTTTTTGGCGCTAATGCTAATTCAGTGACGCGAAATGCATGAAAGCGTGTTTGAGCATTGTTAGCGCCAGACCAAGAGCTCTGTACTAGGTTTGCTGTTAGCTTTAGCATGATAATCCTCTCCCAGACTGGCTCTGTTGTCCATGTCTAAGCCCTGAGAACCAGAGCTGCCCATAGTGGGAAGGGATTCCTTCTGGTCACAGGCTACAGTGGAGCTAACAGCATAATAAATATGACCCAGAAAGTTCAGGGTCATAGGGCAAATAGGGTGAAGTGCCTTGCCCAAGGACACAACGTCACATAACCACAGCCGGGAATCGAACTCACAACCTTCAGATTATGAGCCAAACACCTTAACCGCTGAGCCACCTGGCTTCTAGCAAGACTAGCATGAAGCTCTCTCTTCATTAGTTTTTGTTCACGTTGGCAGCAGACGTCTGACTTCCTGGACCCGAACCAGGAAGAAAGGGGACTGGGAACGTGACCTGTCGGATCTAGAGATGCAGGTTCTAGAAGCAGGAGGTCAAGTCGTGTGTTAGAATACCAGCGGATGACTTCTAGATGAGAGATAAGAACGAGATCAGAGCCCTCCTTCCAGTGCTAACAATAAGCCACTTCCAATAATAAGCCTAGTTCCTTGTGTGTGTGTGTGTGTGTGTGTGTGTGTGCACTCACTCACGGAGCCTCTCTCCATGCTTTGGTTATTGCCAATTTCCCTTTGTTTATCCAAGCAAGGAATCCCAGCACAAGAAAGCCCCCCCCCCCCCCCCCCCCCGGTTGCCTACCACTGTGTTACAACACAGTCATGCGTTACCGATGTGTGTAGAGTTCCACTGTTGTGTAGGGCAGGACGAAGGAGATTGCGTAGCTGCATCAAATGAATAAATAAGTAAATGGCTTCTGACCAATCTTTTGTGTGGAGCGTTTGTGATGTAGCGCGCTGGTGGTCCAACTCAACCTCCTGCTGTGCTTCATCAGGTTTGGAGAAAGACGCACATGCAAACATGAAATACTGAACATGCGTACATACCTAATTATATTCATACAGGGATTCATTAGTATATGGTGAAAGCTCCCGAATGGGTAACATGCTTCGACTCATCAACAGCACTTGAGTTCTCATTTGCATATGTTCAGCATGGTGTATCTGCTCCTCATGTCTGGAGGGTAAATACATCTTATTACTGTTCTGCTCCCGTGGGGATCTCCGCTTGGGTGGCTGGAAAATGAGCTCTGGGCCGTTATCAGTTCTTCAAATTAGTATTCATGTCAGCAGTTTCTCCGTAATGTAGGCTTTTGTGTTCTTTCGACGGGCAGAAGAAGCGAAAATAACTTTCCTTTGGCTTCGCAGGGCAGTCATTTAGAACTAAAATAAAACGTCTGTGGTGCCCTGCTGTGTTTAAGCCTTGTAATTGTTCTGAATTATGCGACCAACCCAGCATAAACATAGGAGTACCTCGGTCAGTGCTCATTTGGACTTTCTCTCTCTTGCACTTCTTTATTTTCGACATGATAAAGGTGTGTATTCAGTACTTGGAGCCTGTTCTAGAACTAACCGAGGCAGTTGGCTCACTGTATAACTCTCAGTATAGACCTACTCTGCTAAAAAAGCCTTCAGCTTTATCTTAGCGCCCGCACCCTGTCTCTGATACTGCCAAAACTGAATTGATGGTGATTGTATGAGGTCATAGGCACTGAATAGACATGGAGCTCTGTGTGCATCGAGGGCAGCACCAGGCCATGGATTCCTCCAGCAGATTGTCGACAAGGCCCTTGCTGTTGTGAAGCCATTTCAAGTTATTATGGTAATGTTCTCCAAGGCCTGTCTCTATGGCTCGCCTATGGCAGTGGGAATAAAGATGCTAAATGATGCAGAATGCATTTACATGCGGGTACGAGAGCCTCTGTACTTGGTTCTTCCGTGAGGTTCTAAACCATTAGCCTCCAGCCAGGAAGAAGGTTCCAGCCAAGCTGGCCTCGTTCCTATGGAAACAGGTCAAATTGGTCCCTTTCAGGTGTCCTGTTTGTCTCGGAGTGAATGAACCCCGTTTGGTTTGCACCGACAGCTTCATTATTTTTCGGACACATTTATATCGCCCCTGACTAAAAGCCAACCTTCTTTTAGCCCTTTAACTTTGTCCAAAAACCCATCTGAGCCAGCAGAGTGTGGGCAGAAGCCTGGTGTCAGGTTAGAACAAGGAGCTACTCTTTAATACCCCCCCCCCCCCTTCCCAGCTTTCCTCTCCTTCATCAAAGCCCCTTTTATTGTCTCAACATCTTTTTCATTTTCTTTCTTCCTCTGTCTCCCACTCTCTCTCTCTCTGTGTCTCTCTCTCTGTGTCTCTCTCTCTCTCTGTCTCTCTCTCTGTCTCTGTCTCTCTCTCTCTTTATCTCTCTCTCTCTGTCTCTCTCTCTCTCTCTCTCTCTCTCTCTCTGTCTCTCTCTCTCTCTCTGTCTCTCTCTCTGTCTCTCTCCCTCTCTCTCTCCCTCTGCCCTGCAGTATTTCAGTGTCTCGCTCACCTCAGCTGCAGCTCCAACAATGTTCTGTCTGGATCCTGTCTTTGATCCTAGACGGTCCAACGAGCCCAGAGCACTCTAACCCACTGCCACGTGTTTCCCTGACTATCTAACCCCCTCCCACACACACACGCACACACACACATCCATCATGTGATTGTATACATATGTACACTAAACAAATGAATTACAAGCATCCAATCACAAATCGTTGCGGTGTTGGTGTTTGACTGTTGAATAAAGACCCAGGATGCCTGCTCATGAATATGTCCTCGCCAGTACAGTAACCCCCTTCAATGTTTCCAACCGCAGGAATGTCAAGCGAGGCTTCGCCAGCGACGCACTTAGTCACTTTGCAATTCAAGAGCTTGCTGTGTGTGTGTGTTGCTGTTGACCTGCTCAGAAGGTTGCTTGCTCGTGTCCTTCCGCTCCCTCCCGCCTCCCAACGCGGTCTGAAGGATGGCCACCTCACCAGCGTGACTCACCACCTCTGCTCTCCTCCCTCCACCGCAGCTGTTTCCTAAAGGCTCCATTTTGGGTTACCAGTGGCCGCAGCTACAGTCAAACACCAGTAGAATGCATGCGATCACTGAGCCACAATGTCTGTTTCTGTCCAGGCTTTCATTCACCCCCCCATGTTAGAACTCCATCAAGGGGAATGAGATATCATTCTGCTCATTAGTGGGATTAGAGGGGAACAGGATCAAACCAGTGAAGTGAGTGTTGGGTAGAGAGTTGCGTAAGAGGGAGAGCCAATCGCATTTAACGCTGTCAGTGAAAGAGTCCGGCGAAACGAGAAACAAGAGAAAATCTAATTGGCCCTGGACGCAGCTGAGCCCTGGCCAATCATGTTTCCTCCCAGCTGGGTGCCCACCATTCAGAGGCTCCACTGGAGAGGCTCTGGTCTAGCAGAGGGGGAAGGGGAGCGTTGCACCCCCCCCACCCCCCCTTCTCCAAGCTTCCGGACCCTTCCATTAAGAGCTTGTTGAGCAGCACTGACATATTGCTCTGAGGAAGTGATTTATTCTGTTGCCACGGAGACATTTACATAACCAGCCGTGATTGGGCTAATGAATGTGCACTTCCCAATGTCTGAAATGGGTTTTGTCTCCTTCAAAGGCCCCTCCTGGGGTTTTTCTCAGGATTCTAGCGGTAGGTGACCTTCCTTCAAATCCAGCTGTACAAATCAACTTCCTGGCATATCATGTGGAACCCGTGTTTACAAACCGTCCCATGTGAAACCTCAGAACTTGAAACGCTCCCTATAAACATACTTTTCAACCAGTTTTCTTCTTTATATTTACCAGAGTTATCCAACCATGAACTCTTAAATTCCTAACACGCCATTCTCCCAGTTTCCATGGAAAACTCACGAGGGATCATTCAATGGTGTCTCTGATCTTGCTAGGTTCAGATTCATGTCTGTTAAATCCTCTTTAAGTGTTGATGAGTTATGCTGGACTCTTAAAAGGCAGTATAGTTTCTTAATCTGCCCCCTCTTTTTTTCCGGAACACTTTCCTTGAGAAGCCAGGGGCCTGCATGATTCAAGGCTTACTCCTGGAACCCTCTGGAAGTTTAAGTGAACGAGGGCTCTCTACTGACCGCCTGTCTCCACCCATCCTCCTCAAAGACGAAGCAGAGCAAAGAAATGTGCCTGAAATAGAAGAGAAACATGTGATATCGAAGCGTCTATATCGATATCGATTTAATCTCTGAAGAGATGGAAAAAGCTTTCTGATGTCAAAGTTATTTTCATTGTTGGCCTATTTCAGTGTGGGGTTTGAGTGCATACAATTAGCAACCTTTTTTTTATCTTGGCCCTCTACTCTCTCTCTCTCTTTCACTCTCTCTCTCCTTTCCAACATTCTTTCGTGATTTGTCGTGTAATCCCTTTCCTCTTTCCCTCAGCTGAGCCATCTGATCTTCTACCTCTATGTAGAAAACTAAGGACATACACACACACACACACACATACAGACACACACAGCTTGATGTTTGAGGCTGTGATGAAGTTAGAGTAGTAGTACTGCCACTGCCGTCTAATCCTCCAGCTAAACAAGGGCTCTGACCTCGGCCTGTCCCCGGCTACAGCATATGTTTCCAGGCTGTCTCCTCAGCAGTAGGGCATCATGACCTGGAGATTAACAGGTCACAATCATTAACCCAGAAACCCAGTGAGGTTTCATCCTGAGGTGATGACGTGGGTTTGGCTGGTACAGGCAGAAGGTTAGCTACTACTGTACTATTATTGGTTGTCACAATATCTTAAAACGTAGCATTTATTTTCGGTAAGTTGCTCGCAGTGTTTTCATAGATGACCATATATTTTAGGTGTTTGCACATACTGTGACTCTGTTTTGAAATGCTTGTCCATGATTCATTGGCTAAAGACAGCGAGTATCCCCACCGTCCTTGTTACTCAATTCATCTGACATGCTGTGGCCTTTCATCACTAGAAGTGTCATTTAGATTTACTGTAGTGCCACCCAGATCCAAAATAGCCAGGCTCCAGCCATGTTGCCTGGCAACTGACATCTTCCTTGAGGATATATTCCTGGGACCATGTTGAGAAGCTTTCCTACAGAGCAGCTTGGTTATGTCGCAGTCTGAGGGAAACTGGACGCCAAGTACTTATAACGCCAAACCACTCTTGTCTTCTCAAGATTCCCTTTCTAGGGCTTTAGGCGGTGTGGAGGTTCAGATTTTGAGGGACGGTGAGTTGGAGAACAACATGGAAGAGAGGTGGGGAGGGGGGGGGTGATGGGGGGGGGGGGGGAGATCTGGGTTAGATACCTCACAGCGCTTCTCTTTTCCTGTTTGTGGATCTCCTGGATCCTGCACACCAAATTCCCCCCCCCCCCCCCCCCCCTTGCTTTGGGCAGAGAGAGCAGTGTTGATTCACTCACCA
This sequence comes from Protosalanx chinensis, assembly GCA_030340685.1. Lineage (NCBI taxonomy): Eukaryota > Metazoa > Chordata > Actinopteri > Osmeriformes > Salangidae > Protosalanx > Protosalanx chinensis. The sequence continues at coordinate 11,595,339 of CM059333.1, forward strand.
GGGTGCAGCTCGGCACTTTTTGACCCCTGTGTTTTTCCCACATGGATCCTTATCATCGGCCAGGCCCATCTGGTCCCTATCCTGCTGTAACATTAGTCTAGCCAGGCCTGGCTCTGGAAAACATCTGAACACACTGTAGGGGGTTTCTCTAAATGTTGAGGAGGAGTGCAAGGAGTCGATCAGCAGCGTGAGACTCGTACCAAGGCGGGTCAGAGGTGCTGTGGTTGATGCCCTGGTTTGCGCTGGTGTACCAGCTTGAACCTCCTGAAGACACTCTGTATCAGTGACCTCTGCTTGTATTTCTTTTTTTTAATGAGGTTTATTAGGTTACTAACATCTGGGTTAAACTGGACCTGGTATTTTTTTACCTTTTTACATTTGACCCAATTGGTCAGTTAGTGAATGAGCCAACTTGTTCTCAGTGAAGCTTCCAAGGATAAAGTGAGCGTGTGAAATATGCGTTGGGGGGATGTGGGATTTTATTCCCCCAAATAAATTTAAATTTAGATTTAGTAGAAGTGCACTCCTGTTTACTTAAGTTAGCATGGCATCCCCTGAACGACTCACAGGATAGAAGTTCATAAAGATTTCCCTCTGGTGCTTTAAGTCTTAAGTCTGCTCAAGAAGGCAGACAGCATTTCTTAGAGTAGCCTGTATCTCTCAAGACACGGCAGTGCTAATAAAGAACCATTCATGACCGCTGATGAATGGGCTGATTGTAATTTAGCTTCTCGTCTGCCTTGTTGGCCCGGCCAGGACTCTGCCAAGAGAATCGATGTTGGAATGAGCTGATCCTGGAGAGGAACCCAGACCAAGACACTGTGGTCATCTACCCGAAGTGGAAGAGTCTGTCCTTAAACAGGCTTTAGATACTTTTTTAAATCCTTTCTTTTGTGTTTCATCTTTTTATGAGGCACCAAATGCTTTTGATCGCAAAGTCACTGGACCAGCTGTTCGTACCGCTTTGAGACAAAAACATAAACTTCCTCCCCTGGCACACCTCAGGAATTCATTTCTAAAGAGAACTCACTTCCTGGAATTGGTGGATCGTAGTTTAGCATTTAGCACTGTCACCATTCTGTCGCTGTCTTTCATTGTTAACGAGCCACGCTAATCTTCATTAGTCTGGCATGGTAATGCAACAAGCTCACTCCATTAACCTTAAGGAAAGCTTCTTCAAGCCATGGAAGCTCTTAACATATTATCTTGGCAACATGGACTGTTAAGTTATTTACTGAATGTTCAGTATTTTCAGTATCCTATGGAGGGGCTAGTAGTTTCTAGAACTATCTGGAAGATATTGCACCCCCATACACACACACACATACACACACACATACACACACACACACGCTGACCAACATCCCTCCTGCACAAAGGACAAACAGAATGGAACTAGTGTATTCTCCCAGGCTGTGAGGCGTTTATAATGAGACCAGCATTCTGTCTCCCCGTCCGAAACAAACACCGCTGAGAACTCTGAACATGGCTTTGCATAAATATTTACTTTGTCTTCGCTATTAATACATCAGCCACTGATTTTTCCGTGCAAGATCAAACCTCCTCTCTGAATAGGATCGTCCTTCAACCTTCTTCTAACCTATTCGTGGAGGGGGTGGAGAGGGTGGAGGGGGTGGAGAGGGAGGAAAGGGTGGAGAGGGTGGAGGGGAATGGGACCGTTCTGCTTTCTGCTCCAGAGCATGTGAGACTCCTGCTGGGGACAGTAGGGAGGAAGGTCAAGGACACACACACACACACACACTCCAAGATCCTACTATGTGATCTCGGAGCCATAAGTCCGTGCTGACTCCAGTCTACTCACTATGGAGCTGGCATGATGCCAGGGGCTGTAGGGTGGGGGGGGCAGGGAACTCTTTTTGAACTTCACACACACACGCACTTGTACACCTCATCCGGTTTTACCAGATTAGTTTAGCCGGCTTAATAAAGTCATTCATTCAACTTGTCAACTGTAAAGGTCATTTATTGTGAAATGTATTGAGACCATGTACCATGGTGATTTTGCACTTTAAATAATACATTGATTGATAAATTTATTTATTGTCAACACAACCTTATTGGCCATTGTAGTGAGGTGATTTTCCTCCATATGTTTTAATTCAGGCTCACCTATTTTATGGACGCGTGATTTAATCAGTTCAGATCATGTTAAACATGATATGATATATCCTCTCATCCCATCGTTGTGTAATTAGGCTAACTCGATGCAACGATGCATAGTGTGCAATCTAATGTGAGCATGTGTGTTTTTATTTGTGTGTGTGTGTGTGTGTGTGTGTCTGGGTGTGTGTACACCTGCTGTCTGTTCCAGTGCGGTCAGTCAGCTGGCTCATACACACACCAGTGCTCAGGACAGATGGTTGCAGCCTTGGCAGACTCCACAGTTTGCACCCCTCTGCTACCTCCAGCCTCCCCTCAGCCTCCCTCCCTCCCTCCCTGTCCTCACTCCCTGTGTCCCCTGCTCTCCTTTAGCACTCCCTCCAGCTCCACACTACACTCCCTCCTCTCTCATTTCAAACAGCCCTGAACCCCCCCCCCCCCCCCCCCACAAGAAGCAGGTTAAAGAGATCTGGGCTCATTGAGCAACACTCAGTGTCTCTGTGGATCCCCAAAGATAAATGGCTCCTTGATGTATACAGAGCGTCGTAGATGTTTTAAGGTGTTTCGCTCCCCTGTACTTTTCCCAGCTGTCTCTGAGGTGGGCCCGTGGAGGGTGGTAGCTGGTTACAGTCCTGCACTGCTGTAAACACTTGCATAGCTCTGCCCTGTCTGGAAGGGAAAAATCCAGAAATGTTCTGGGCCAGACTGGAAGGAGACAGTTTAACCCAGGGCTACGGAGAGCCGTGTGTTAGCGAGCGGGAATATGGAAGAATGAGTGTCATCATACCCGTTATATTTACGTCTGTGAATGTGTCTGTGAATGAGGGCTGAACTTTTACTACCTTAGCGTAATGGCTTCAGTGTCGTTGTGTGTGAAGACTCGCAAATCCAGTTACGATTAATTAGTGTCTGCCTCCGTTAGGAAGACTACGGTTAACGCCCGAGTTCGCACGCACACACACACCTCATTTCCCCCCCCAGGTTATTGGTGGAAATACCAGCTGAGCCCTGTTTTCCTGTTAGCAGCTAAGCTCATGTTGCTTCTTCTTCACCAGGCCAGGCTGTCATCGGGGTCATAGCTTGCAGGGATAATTAGATCCAGCTGGGGGAATGGGCCAAGTAAAAGTTCATTGCTGAGCAATAAGCGTACCGGTTAATTTCCCCACCGCAGACCAGCTCAAATGAATGTGTTTCCATGTGAATTTTTCAGATTGGGTGATTGTTGGTCCCCTGTCCAGCGTGACTAACTGTCCTCCCCCCTCCTGTGTCCCCGCAGCAACGCTCCCTGGGCAAGGCGCTGTTCGACTTGGTGTGCGCCCACCTCAACCTGGTGGAAGGGGACTACTTTGGTCTGGAGTACCAGGACCATCGCAAGATGGCGGTAAGTCTAAGAGAACTCTGAAACTTTGAAGTGCCCCCCCACTCCATTTTCTTTTTATCTTCCGTGTTTGAGGGAAAGCCCCATCTGTCACGCCCCAGGTGTACGGTGACCAGAGCAGGTTACTTACTGGTTCCAAAGCCTCATGGTCTACTGCCCACACTCTGTCTCCATGAGGGCATCCTGGGGAAGCAGAA
>CM059333.1:11606534-11610717 GCA_030340685.1 Protosalanx chinensis
GAAAATACGCAAGCTGAGCTTCAAGAGAAAAAGGTTCCTCATCAAATTGAGACCAGACCTGAATGTAAGTTCTACCAATATTAATAATAAAGTTTAGTCTTTAACGATGGCGTTTCATTAGTGTCCTAGTCTAGTAGGACTTGGTACGAGGTGTACTGCAGCCACATTGAGCTTGTGTGTCCCCGCAGCAAAGTGCACATCACGACACTTTGGAGTTTGTCATGGCCAGTCGGGACTGCTGTAAGATCTTCTGGAAGATCTGTGTGGAGTACCATGCCTTCTTCAGGCTCTTTGAAGAACCCAAACCCAAACCCAAACCTGTGCTGTTCACCAGGGGGTCCTCTTTCCGGTTCAGGTAGGCGGCACGATGCCTGATCAAATATGGCACGCTTCAGAGTCCTCCTCAGACGGATCGTCTTTTCACTACATGTCCCTCCTTGTGTTTTCTTTTGTGTCTACAGCGGTCGAACCCAGAAGCAGGTTATCGATTATGTCAAGGACTCCGAGTTCAAGAAGGTTCCGTTTGAAAGGTGAAGCGTCAGGCAGGCGGGCTGTCTGGCCCTTAGAGAGAAGTCAATATGTTGAAACCAGCAAATACATGTTAAATGTGATTGATTCATGGCTAAGTGTGTAGTGCAGGGGTGGTCAATTCCGGTCCTCAGGGGTCGCTGTCCTGAAGGTTTTAGATGTTTCCCTGCTCCAGCACACCTGATTCTAATGAGCGGGTCATTACGAGGCTTCCACAGAGCTTGATAATTTAGCTCGTTCATTTGAATCAGGTGTTTTGGAGCAGGGAAACATCTAAAACCTTCAGGACAGCGACCTGCGAGGACTGACATTGCCCACCCCTGGTGTAGTGTTTGGCCAAAGCGTACTCTTTTTTTAAACTCTTCAGTTCGTTTGACCAATCTAAAAATGTGCTTCATTTCAAATCCAACACATCAGTTCTGTTTAATAAACATACTCAATATTGACGACCAGTACAGCCAGGGTACCTGTCCATTGTCCGGTGCTCTAACCTATCTCTGTGTCTGTCTAGGAAACACAGTAAGATCCAATCCAGCTTCTATCCTCAGCCTTCCCAGCCTCGTACCCAAGTGCCAAAAGAGGTAACTGACCACCAGTTCATTAGACTTCCATTATGAGCTCACCAACGAACCATTGGTCATTATCTTCACCACAACGTCATCACACCCCTACTAACTGTAGTCACGCATCTTCCAAACTCAATGAGTCATCGTCCTTCTCTCCCGCGCTCTACTGCTTGTCCCTCTCCCATCCTCTCTCCCTCTGCCTCTCCTTCCTCGATCTCCCTTCAGAGTGCTCTGTCCTTAGACCAGACAGACTCTAGACTGGGCAGCAGAGGAGAGACCGCCCAGGGCGGTCTGGAGGAGCCTGGTTCTGCAGCCAGCCCAGCGGCCGGCCGGCCCAACGGCTTCCAGGACGGGCCGCTCCCCGGATCGGAGGAGGGCAGAGGGCAGAGGTCCAACCCGGCCAGGCTGCAGCACGCGGAGCATCTGAACACAGGTCCAGCCTCAAGAGCCGCTAAGGGCAGCAGCTCCTCCATCCCCTACATCGACTGCAGTGATATAGATAGTGAATATGATGTGTCCAAGGGCCGGGTCACCAGGTCTCACTCGCAAGCAAATGACAGCTATGAGGATGAGCCAGGGGTCAGGGGAGGGGCTACGAACGGGGTCTTCCACCCCTCGCCCCATCGTCAGCAGTCGCAGGGCATGCTGGGTAGGAACCGTTTCCGCGAGTCTCCGCCGGTGTCCGCCAAGCCTCTGAGCGCGAGCAGGGAGGCGACCGACGACGAGCTGTCTAACGGGGGGTCGTTTCTGGGCCGGCCGCCCCTCCAGAGCACCCTCCTGGAGGAGTTGTTCCGCGGGGAGGGGAAGCACGTGGCGTTGGGGCCGGGGCTCGGGCGCCCGGCTGGGGGGACGCGGAGCGTGTGTTCCAGCCCCGTGGTGAGCAGCTTCCACAGGACCAGCTCTCTGAGCCACGCCGAGCAGAACGGCCACGGGCCGCGCCCCTCCCACTGGGACGACGGCGGCCACCACTTCAACAAGCGTCCCGGGTGCGGCCCCCTGCTCGGGGGCGAGCCTCCCCGCTACGGCAGCTACTCTCCGATCAGCAGTCGCTCGCCCCACCTGGCCAAACTCCACAACAACATGCGGAACCGCTCCGACACCGACCCCTTTATTCTCAGTCAGCTGACCTCCACCCCGGGTCCTGACCCCCGTCCCCCGTCCCGCGCTGCCGTCGAGCGGCGGGTCGTAACCAACGGGAACGGCCTCACCGTCCCGGGTCAGGCTCGCTCCAACACGGTCCAGAGGCTGTATGGGAGACGCGGGCCCGACCAGAATCAGAACCTGAACCCGGTTCAGATGATTGATGGGTCGACCAGCAGCGGCACCGACACCAGCGACACCGAATCTGACGTCGGCAGCTCTTTGGGCCAGCCGTTAATGTACGGCAACCCGGCGGCCGCTAACTCCTCCCCCATGGCGCGTAACAAGTTCTCCTTTGATAGTCTGGAGCTGGAGGAGGAGGCGGGGGAGGACGGCTGCTTTAACTTGAACCAGGAGGATGCTGGAGCGCGTGTCTTCAGCTGTTGAGGAGGGTCGGAGAGAGAACCTGAGGAGAGCGTAAAGAGTCGCAGCATGCGCTAGGTTCAGAGTTAAAGTAGGGGCCTTTGCTGAGTTTTAGGGTTAGGGTTACACTGTTGAGTTGAAGCTTCTTAACTATTTCTTGACGCTTTATGCTTTTGTGTTCCTTCATACCTTTAAAGCAGCCTAACCTCTCCTGGGGTTCGTTTTGACCTTAATCGAGCGTGTACGCGACGTGTAAACTTCAAAGCAAGAACAAAGGATGTTTGGAGAAAGGATTCTTACGAAGTGCCATATGTTAACGTCTTCAAGCAGGTGGAACTGGAGACGATAGGGAAGGTTAGAGAGTGGTTCTTGACCGTACATCCATGCGGGTTGTCCGGAGGTGACTTGCGGTCATTGTTTCTAGTTCAGGTGGATATAGAGAGAATAAAGGAATTTCTGTTGTCTCTCATCTGGGACAACAAAAACATTTTTAAAAGTGCTGGAATGAGGTTACATGCCTTCATTAGGTTGAGTTTATCACAGATTTTACTTTTAAGTTCTCGATTCGCATCGGGTTTTTTCCGAGTTACTGTTGATGTTAATGACTGTTGTCTTGTGCAATAGAATGATTGTTAATAGATAATTAGTGGGAAGGTGTTTGAAGGCTACAAGGCTTTAGTCAGTAGTTTAGATGAGAAGGAGATGTAGTTTACAGTATTGCAGGACCTTGAGATGTTTTGCTGGCTGAACGCGTTTCATAAGAAATGTCCAACCTGCCTTTTTTTTATCTATAGTCCAGTTTCGACGTTCGATGTTTTGTCTTTCTATACAGAAGCACTTTTTTTTTCTTTTTTACCATCTAATCAAGTTTGTAGACTTCCACAAGTACAACATTTTATATATAAGCGATTGTAGAAAATGATTTTGGGAAATGTTATTAACTAGAATGGTTCCAAACACATACGATGTTTTGGGAGCAACATTTTAAAACATTCCAAGGACAAACGCCAACTCTAATCTTAATCATTTTTACTCTTAAAAGAATGTTGGAATTCTTTCTATATATCGTATGGGCATTAAGGATGTATTAATATGTATCGGTAGTTGTACTGTGTGGAGAATATGCTAAAAGATAGGTACGAAAAGCAAAAAAATATGTAGCTAGGTCAAAGATGCTTCGTCGTACTCTCCCGCCTGTCAGATGTTCTTCCGCAGAACCCCCTTCCCCTGTCCGTGCCCTGCCTCCCCCCCCCCCCCCCTCATTACAAGCAGCATCAGTCTGCTGCCTCACCTTGTCACCCTCACAGCCGTTGGCTCGACCAAAACGAGCTCATCGTCTCTCCCTTGCTTCGGTCCGCCCTGGTTTCTCCTGTAAGCCACTTTCCAGGTGGCTCATCAGGCTAATTCTCATAACCGTCATTTGCTTGCAGACTGGCTTGCAGACTGGCTTGCAGACTGGCTTGCTGGGCTCATCCCTGCGTGTTGCGCAGAATCAGGCTGAGTTTTCAAACATGTGAAGCTTACTCGCATTTGAATTGGACTGGGAAATGTTTCCAGCTTTGGGTCAGCATGTTATTTTGTATATA
>CM059333.1:11611217-11618717 GCA_030340685.1 Protosalanx chinensis
ATCGACAACCTGGCAGTCCCAGGCAGGGTGAGGAACCTGGACTAAATCTAATCTCAAAGCTTTTCAACGCAGATGAAACTGCAAAACCCTGAAATCTACAAAGCTGAGTCGATGGAGGAACTATATCTTGATTAATAACATACCGTATATCTCTGTGTGTGTGTGTGTGTGTGTGTGTTTCAGGAGTTCATCCGGCTGGGTTGCCTCAGCAAGCTCTCAGGAAAAGGCCTGCAGCAAAGAATGTTCTTCCTGGTAATGCATCACTTCCTCCTTCCTTAACCTGTTCGGGCGGTCGGTTAGTCCCAGTTACTCCTGTGAGGATGTCAGGTGGACATCTCACATCTCATCCACCTCATGTTTCTGCATCCCTTTGTGTCAAAGGCACTTTCAGGCTTGACGTTGAAGGAATACAAAGGGTTTATTTTTGGCTACAGAGAGGAGCTCATCTGATACTGGATGCTTGCGGTTGTCACAAATATTCTGGTTGGTTTAGTCACTTTGTTCCCTGACTGAAAGAACAGTGTTTGTGTCAGGTGGTCAGTGTGTTTCAGGCCTCTAACGTGTGTTCCCCATCGCAGACTTGTGTTGTTTCACATTTACATTTATTCATTTAGCAGACGCTTTTATCCAAAGCGACTTACAAGAGAGAGCTTTTACAAAGAGCATCAGTCATTGAGCATAGCAACGTTTCAATCGTGTATGAACGTGGTTAGGAAGCCCCCCCATCTCCCTCCACCTCTGTTCCAGTGTTCTGACAGTATAGATAACAACACTGTTCCTTCCTTCCTGTCTGGCTTCAGTTCAGCGACTGTCTGGTGTACACCAGCAGAGGAATGACGTCGGCCAACCAGTTCAAAGTGCACGGCCAGCTGCCCCTGTACGACATGACGGTAAGAGCCGCGCCTCGAATCGAATGCACCCAAAGCCCGTTAGGAAGACGCGGTGCTGCATTTCTGACATCCTTCCCCTCCTTAGATCCGAGAGAGCGAGGCAGAGTGGGGCGTCCCTAACTCCTTCACCCTCTTCGGCCAGCGTCAGTCCCTGGTAGTAGCAGCCAGGTGAGACACACACACACACACACCCCGTTCCTATTCCCCCGACCAGGACGCAGCATGAACTCTTTCACTGTCACTGAAGATCGCCTTCATTATCTACGGAGCTCGTCTGCTCATAAGAATAATTAAGCTGTCCTCTTTCGGGTGCTTGGCTGTAGATGGGCCAGCTAGCAACGAACACGTGGGATTTTAACCTCCGCAAATCATCGTGTGACATCCAGGCCTCCCCCCCCCTCCCCACCCATCCCCCCCCCCAGAACCTCTCTCTCCCTCAGCACGCGACACCTTTTAATGATGAATGCCGTTCTCTCTGCGCTCTTCCAGCTCGTCGTCGGAGATGGAGAAGTGGGTGGAGGACATCAGGATGGCCATAGACCTGGCGGAGCAGAGCAGCGGGGCCTCCACCGACCTGCTGTCCAGCAGCCTGACTGACAGCAGTGAGTCCCCCCCCACCTCCCCCCCCACCTCCCCCCCCCCCCCCACCTCCCCTCCCCAGACTCCTACTGCGCTGTGCAGCTTCAGTACTTCCTCACACACACAGGCCCCTATGCTGACAACTTTTTAAACGACTCCAGAAACTCGACACCGTACACGACATATCTCCAAGGAGAGCAGTGTAAGGGAACACTGGGTTCCAGTAGGTTCTCCAGGCTACTCCATAGAACCCCCCCACCCCCCCTCTTTAACCCTTTCCCACAGTGGGAGAGGCAGTAACGTGATCCACGATGGGCGTCCACCACGCTTTTCTCTCCTTCTTTTCACTCCTGTCCATCTTTCTTCCTTTATCTCTCTCCCCCCCCCCCACCCCCCCCACCCCTGGTTTTGACGTGCCTGTGAAGGGACCCAGGGCTCTTGTTTGGGGGCTGTTATCAAGCCCATCGTTGGGTCTCGGGGGCCCCCTGCGCTCGTTTCTCACGAGTTGTTTTACAGACCTGTCACTACCTGCAAGAGGACCTCATTGATTGGGTCCTGTCAGCACGCCGCAGCTCTCTTTCCCCTCCCTCCGGGGAGAGAGCACCTGGCTGGGTCCAATAGTACCTTAGAAAGATCCTGGACAGTGTAGAGGAGGATGAATTGAACTCTGATTAGATTAGATTCAACTTTAATGTCATGACACAGGTACAAGTACAGGGTAACGAAATACAGTTATCATCCAACCAGAAGTGCAAAACAGTTATTACAACAGAACATAACAGTATACTCAGAATATACACAATATGTACAGGTGTTGAAGTGATTTGGTAGTTTAATGTACAGCTGTATTGTACAGTATGTTACAGAATTTCACAGAGTTGTATATATGTACAGGTAGTGCAAATAATGCTATGTGCAGATGTGTAAAATGATTGATCATTTCAACAAAGAAATCCCAGATCATAAAGCCCTGTGCTTCATGCTGTACATGGGAAAAATGAATCAGCAACAAATGGAATTCTGTTTGTGATTGACGTGCCAGATGGAGGGGCGCTGGACTCCCTGGATCAGCCTCTGGTTCTCGTTAACGCCCTTCTTCCCCCCCCCCCCCCCCCCCCCCCCCCCCCAGAATCCCCCGAGGAGGGAGGGTTGGAGCAGGAATCGGAGGAGGAGCTGAGCGCCTCGAGGGACGTCTCTGGAGAGACAGGCTCCTCACCGCGGCAACACCACCGTCCATGTGTGCTGGCACAGAAACACCAGCGTGTCCATGGTGGACTTCAGCGTGGCCGTGGAGGTACCTGCCACCGTGTGTGTGTGTGTGTGTGTGTTTCACTACACGGGTGTTTGAACCACTTCATCCATGCTGGACTGGTTTCTCTTCTCACTAGCAGTGTTGTCCTCTGGTATCACTCACCGCCTTATAGACATCCAGCTGCTTGTGCCGAACGCTGTGAGGGAGCGTTACTGTCTTCTTTTCTGTACAGGACTGACTATCTGACCTCTGACCTCTTGCTGTGTCTTCATTCTCTCTCTCTCTCTCTCTCTCTCTCTCTCTCTCCCTCCTCCTCTGTCTCTCTCTCTCCCTGTCTCTCTCTCCCTGTCTCTTTCTCTCTCTCTGTCTCTCTCTGTCTCTCTCTGTCTCTCTCTCTCTCTCCCTGTCTCTCCCTGTCTCTTTCTCTCTCTCTGTCTCTCTCTCTCTCTCTCTCTCCCTGTCTCTCCCTGTCTCTCCCTGTCTCTCTCTCCCTGTCTCTTTCTCTCTGTCTGTCTCTCTCTCTCTCTCTCTCTCTCTCTCCCTGTCTCTCTCTCTCTCTCTCTCTCTCTGTCTCTCTCTCTGTCTCTCTCTCTCTCTCTCTCTCTCTCTCTCTCTCTCTCTCTCTCCCTGTCTCTCCCTGTCTCTTTCTCTCTCTCTGTCTCTCTCTCTCTCTCTCTCTCTCTCTCTCCCTGTCTCTCTCTCTCTCTCTCCCTGTCTCTCTCTCTCTCTCTCTCTGTCTCTCTCTCTCTCTCTCTCTCTCTCTCTGTCTCTCTCTCTCTCTCCCTGTCTCTCTCTCTCTCTCTCTCTCTCTCTCTCTGAAGTGGTGGTGTCGCCTTTCGGATGTTTCACCTGTTCAGCCCCAGTTCGCCCCACCAGCACAGTGTCACCTCCCCCATTTATCACTCTCTCTTCTTCTCTTCCTCGAATCCACTTCCTTTGGCCATCCTCTTTCTTCCTCTTTCTCCTCACCTGTGTCCGTGTGTCTTCGTCCTGCTGTGGGTAGGGGACCCTAGTCCAGTCATTGGGTCTAAAGTGCCCTTCGCTAGGCCAGGCAGGACACAGGAGCCTGTGGCTCTTTCAGTGGTCTGCTGGTACCGAGCTCACAGCCTCTCCTTTACTGACACCTGCAGGAATAGAGTGGTACTGCAACAGGGCTTAAAGAGTAGTCAAATTCAATTGATTTCATTACACATTAAGTACAACAACAAAAAAGGTAAAGCACTTGATGTAATGGACTATATTGTTATTGGAATTATTTTCTTCTGCATGTTTTGTAATTTAAACATTGTTTAAATGTTGTTGTTTTTTCCAGTACTTTGCATGGATGGGCATGCGTACATGTTTAACATGACTTCTGTCATGGTTTTGACTGTCATCGTGAAGAGAGGAGAGGTTTCCATTGTAGAGATGCTGTTGGACTAAATTTTCAAGGCCCAAGTGTTGCCAACTTTGTCCTGCCTTGCCCCCTCTCTCTCCCCCCCCCCCCCTCTCTCTCTCCCCTGTCCCTCTCTCTCTCCCCCCCTCTCTCTCTCTCCCCTGTCCCTCTCTCTCTCCCCCCCCCCTCTCTCTCTCTCCCCCCCCCCTCTCTCTCTCCCCCCCCCTCTCTCTCTCTCCCCTGTCCCTCTCTCTCTCCCCCCCCCCCCTCTCTCTCCCCTGTCCCTCTCTCTCTCCCCCCCCCCCTCTCTCTCTCTCCCCTGTCCCTCTCTCTCTCCCCCCCCCTCTCTCTCTCCCCTGTCCCTCTCTCTCTCCCCCCCCCCTCTCTCTCTCCCCTGTCCCTCTCTCTCTCTCCCCCCCTCTCTCTCTCTCCCCTGTCCCTCTCTCTCTCCCCCCCTGTCCCTCTCTCCCCCCCCCCCCCCTCTCTCTCTCCCCCCCCCCTCTCTCTCTCCCCTGTCCCTCTCAGAACCAGCTGTCAGGAAATCTGCTGAGGAAGTTCAAGAACAGCAACGGCTGGCAGAAGCTCTGGGTGGTGTTCACCAACTTCAGCCTGTTTTTCTACAAGTCACACCAGGTGAGCCACATGGTAACAGGTTGTTTTGGTTATTCAGGTGCATAGTTACAAGTGTCAGTGTTTCATGACTGCAAACCTCACAGAAACCAACCCTGTGTCTCTCCCCCCCCCCACCATGTGTTCCAGGATGACTACCCACTGGCCAGCCTCCCTCTGCTGGGATATTCGGTCACGGTGCCGTCAGAGTCAGAGAACATCCACAAGGACTACGTCTTCAAGCTCCACTTCAAGTCCCACGTGTACTACTTCAGATCCGAGAGCGAGTACACCTTCGAGAGGTGGGGACCTCGGCTGAACACACTGACCAAGCGAAAAATCTTTTGTAATTAATTCCCCCAATTAATACTTTTTTTTTCCTTCTTTTTCAAAAATGTAACCACCCGTCCCCCCCCCCAGATGGATGGAGGTGATTCGCAGTGCTACCTGTTCTTCTAGCCGTGCCCCTCCCACACAGAAAGGACCCTCACACCTACTGAGCTGCAGTCCCCCTCCACACACCTCCCCCTCCACACACCTCCCCTCCCCCTCCACACCCCTCCCCCTCCCCCTCCACACACCTCCCCTCCCCCTCCACACACCTTCCCTCACCCTCCACACCCCTCCCCCCTCCACACCTTCCCTCACCCTCCACACCCCTCCCCTCCCCCCTCCACACCCCTCCCCTCCCCCTCCACACACCTCCCCTCCCCCTCCACACACCTCCCCTCACCCTCCACACCCCTCCCCCTCCACACACCTCCCCCTCCCCCTCCACACACCTCCCCTCCCCCCTCCACACACCTCCCCTCACCCTCCACACCCCTCACCCTCCACACCCCTCCCCCTCCACACACCTCCCCTCACCCTCCACACCCCTCCCCTCCCCCTCCACACACCTCCCCTCCCCCTCCACACACCTTCCCTCACCCAGTTTTGTAGTGGCAGACAGTCATTCTTTAGTTGCAACTGCACATTGTGGAAACATTTCCTTTAAACTTTCTGTTCTTTGTTTTTCGAAGTTCCTTGATAAAATAAGTTTGTCTGTATATAACCTATGCTTTTTAATGAACGTGGCATTTCTACCTGGAAAAATACATTAGACTGCTTTAAAGCAATTATAACTTTCTTTTTTGTATGACATAATTTTGTAAAATTTTCAACAGACTGTGAAACGTTCAATACTCAGTTTGATACGTTAGATTTGTGTTTCATTTATATTTCGTAGGTCAGCGTAAAAAAAATCCAAAAAACACTAACACTTTATTTTAAAGGGATAGTGTTGTCTTTGAGATTCTACCATTTGAGTGCCAAACATTATGACTTTTCTTTTTTTTTTGAGTAAAAAAAGTATGTTAACTTATGATTTGTCTCTTCCTTTTCTGGCAAACTTGAGATTTTAGATCTGAAATGAAACATAATGGAAAGTAACTGGGATAGGCTCCAGTCATCTGTGTCCCCCTACTGGAAATAAGCGGTACTGCTAGTAAATGGTAGATAATGTATAAATAAATGAATGAGTATGTTAACTGCTACTTGTCAATGATTCCCAATTTAGTAAGATATTTCACTAAATGTAGACAATAATCCTACCCACATCGAAGGCCACAATACTGATCGGAATGCCATTATGTGACTGTAGGGATAAAAACACACTGAACACATAACAGCAATAACAAAATATTTTATGATTGTGTTCATTTGAGTGCCCATGTTGAGCTTTAAGTTCCACTCTGAATCATTACTACATACATTCTACTGGTCTCCTACCAAGCCTTTTTCAAGTAATATTATATAAATATAATGAATAGTCATAAAAACTAGAGATTGTCAACAGTGAGCCAATATACAATACAGTTTGTACTAATTGTGTAGTACATCTAAAAAGCAAAAGAAGGTTTCACATTGATCCAGTTCTCTAACTGCACTCCTTGTGAATAACTCGTTAGTTAGCATTATTTTCGGGGACAGGAATGTTCTTCCACCAGTCGTGACAGAAAGTGGCTTTAAGTTAAACCAGTGGAGAAACAGCGGTGTAAGGTTTCTAAATAGGTAAAAGAGACGAGGTTAAGATTATTATTATTCATTTCCTAGGATCTAGATTCCCTATCTAAATAAATGGACTGCTGATACATCATAATGCAACACACCCATACTACTACATTTAAATAATTCCTGTAAAAATGTTTCATAAACTTTGGACATTGCTATTCAGTTCAGTTGCTTTTTTTCCTGGCATCCCTTTCTACATAGACGAGTCCATGATCCCCATAAGCATCAAAGCTCTGATAGTTGGGCAGTTTGGGCCAGTCTGGCTGGTAGGTGGTGGTGCTGTAGACAAACGCCTCCATGATGCTTCCTCCGGTAAGGGTCTCTTCTCCCTGTCTGACCCACTCGTCCACCTCCAGCTTGACTAAGGTCCTCTGGTACATGGTCGGACAACCTTCAAACTTATCCAGAAACTCAAGCATCTGAGGGTCAACATTGTAGACTTCACCTTTGACCCGCTGACCCTCTCCGGGTATATTGAGGAGGAATGGGATGTTAAATTCTCCAGCGATCACCAGAGGGTACCTATCCACTGTGTGAGCATGTGCTACAAATTCAGCCAATCCATTAGACTTGTCCATCATTCTGAAGTAGTTGGGTTGGCCCTTCTTCAAAGTGCCGTACACGAAGGTAGGCGTCATCTGCACGGAGGTCAGGGAGATCTGGGAAAACAAGCTGGTTTATAGTCTACAACTGGTTCAGGTGAGAGCGGAATATACTTTGCATGCAGTCTAATGCTTAATTAA
>CM059333.1:11623717-11666217 GCA_030340685.1 Protosalanx chinensis
GCCAAGGTCTGAAATGTGATCACAACAGGATGCAGACCGGGGTAAAACTCAGAGAGCTTCTTCCTCAGCATCGGCCCCCTGGGCCCAGCATCAATTAGCCTTGCATCTTTATTGCGACTGACTTCTCTCTCACTTCTCCAACACCCTGCCCTCCCCCCTCCCCCTCCCTCCCCTTTTGCTTCGGGAGGAAGTCGAAGCCTTTGGAGCCACATGTTGCAGTTCACCAAGGCCACGTTCGGAAAAAAATGTGAGATGATTGTAAAACAAATTCCGAGTGTCACCAGAGCAAGAACCCCCCCACCCCCTGCTCGCCGCCGTCTTCCCAGAAGGCGCCCAGACACATGAAAGCAGCCAGGGGAGGACAGAGCAGCCGAGAGCCGGGGAGGGATTTATTATTCATGCAGAAAATCACAAAGTTGGGAGAACAGAAGGGGTCAACCCTGCAGTAACTGACTCCATTAGGTCTCAGGATGTCACCACAGATACGAGAAGGAAAAACACACGCCTGTTTTCTGCCTGAATGCCCATGTTGCCTTTCCTGGCTCTCAGAGTCGGTTACCCTCACCGGCACGCAACGCCTCGGTCACTGGAAACCGTTAGTGATGTTGATACCCGCGCAAAATGAACACTAACATACTGTGACTCATTGTCTACTTTCTAGACTAATGTAGGAGTTCGATTTCCAAGATTATTATACAAAACGCCATTTGGTGCTTTAAAATGGCATCCAATCTTTATTTCGGCACCTTTTAAAAATGAACTATTTGATGAAAATATCCTAAAAATGTATTCTAAAGAGTCTTTTATGGAGTCTCTTTTGAAAGAAACGGTCAAATGTATCATGACTGCCACTGCCTTGTCTGACTGGTACGAGGTGTGGAGGAAGATGAGAGTGGCCATCTGGTTTCACGCTCACTGTCAACTCAGGTGGACACATTCCTCATAGTAACTGCCTTCTTGCGTCAGTCATGAACTTGCATAGCAGCCTAATTACTTGACCACTGCTCTGCACATCTGCAAAATGATGAAATTCACAGAAATGCACCCCCCCCCCCACCCCCCACCTGACCTCACACGAAACTCCCTCAAATGCTTGGGTATCATTAACCCAATTTTTTCCCTCTACAAACCCATTCTGTTAACAAACAAAAAACCAGCTGGTGTTAAAAATGTGACCCAGCATCAGTTCAGTGAAGAAAAGGTCCTTCAGAATCACAGTCTCCAAAGCGATACCAAAGCCTTGACATGATTAGATAACTTAAATATGCTTATTAGTTCATACATCTTTTCTGTCTTTGGTATGTTTGATGGGACGACACTAACAATGCCAAAATGAGGCCGATTTGGTCCTCGACATCTGAAGGTTGACAGGAGACACAACAACACAATTCAAAGCGTAACATCGTAGCAACCGCTACAGTACATTCCCATTGTGTTCACGAAATCACAACTAATGAAACCTGCTTTTGAACATTTCCCGTAGCATGCAGTCTCTACCAAACCACTTTCCCTCCTTGCCAAGAAAGATCCAAGCCAAAGGTTCATCCTGCTTCAATATCCTCCTCAAACATAATTCCGAAGTTATGGGGTCTTAAAGATTTAAGAAGTGGTTGAGACCCCCTGTGTTGTCATCCAGGGGAGCTCTGTAACTGCTAACTCTACAGTTCCCTCTTCCCCTGCAGTACAGGAAGACAGGAGCTACGGTACAACAAGGCTGGCCCATGTTCACGAGGAACCTATGTTCACCTACTCTCACAGTGTTTGAAGTCTGGTGACTCGATGGTTAAGGCATTGGGCTTGTGATGTGTATAAGGGTAAAACGGGATCTTTCTTTTTTTCCGGTCAAATATGGAATTGATTTGTTGGGTACTTAAGGAGTGAAGCCTAATTGCGTCGCTGGAGCTCATTACAGATGAAGAGAGAGAGAACGATGTGGCCGAGCCATTTGGAATTACCATGGTAGCTGCTTGAAATAGACCCCCTGTACATGGTGATTATATGGTATTAGTCATGTTAGAAGGGCACCGTGTTGCCATTAGACAAGTGTGTATTCGCATGAGATAAAAGTACGAGGGCATTTTCTCCTTTCACCTGTCTTTGCCATCATACATGTTCCTTTCACACAGTCAGACAGTCATTAAGGCACCCTGTAGTTACTCACCTGCTCATTGTACTTCCGAACTGGCAGGAATTCCGGATTTAACAGGGTTCACTGGTGTGGATTCTCATCTTATAGAATGTGATCATTCAGCCAGCACCAGAGATTTTCCAGGTACACCGTGACTCTGGGGGGGTACAAAGCACTCTCCACACCGTATCTCCTCCTCTTCCTCCTCCTCTTCTTCTTTCTTTGCAGCAAAAGAAGGTTGCCGGCTTGTTGAAGATAACTCCGTTAGCACGGTCTCGGAGGTCTTCCTCGCATTCTAAACCGTCAGAGGCGAAGGAAGAGTTGGGGAGGGGGGTCGTGTTGGTTGAGGAAGGGTGCGAGGTTGAGGTAGTAATGACCGGTTGGGGCAATAATGAGGAAATCTCCCCTGGGCGACAACAAGGTTGGACACGATAAGCTTTCCCATCCGTTTACCCGGGCTGCTGCAGTGTACAGGGAGAGTTAATGACTCCTATTCCTCAATTTCCAACACTGGGGAAATATCCACTGCAGTTGTGTAGGCGCAATCCAGCAAGCAGTCTGCGTTAAAACTGACAATCTCTTTATAAAGACATGCAATAAATCTAAAATCCAAACACCATGTTAGGGTTAGACTGTAAAAACTCATAATGTGTTACAAAATATTGTATAATCACTAAATATCACAGTGTATGCTACACTTTTAGTCCATTTCAAAGAAGAGGAATTAACAATTGATTGTACCATAGGGTTAATCACACATAGCTTGTGGTGGATATTTCTTCAGTTGCCATTTTTCAGTTACAGACCTGGTCTAAATGAGGCCAGTTTCAGCAATGAATATTTCAAAGTTCGTTGTCACCATAAATCCCATCTCCAAGTCTTTATAAACATGCCGCCGGTAAAATAACCAAGAAGGAGAGAAACCTTTTACACAACGGGAGGTCAAACGGGGTCATGATGATGGGAGAGACGTTGTACTCCTCCCAGATAAGACCAAACACTGCTTCAAAAACGCTCTCGCAGCGCAGTCTGACAATTCACAATGAAAATCGTTTTCTCCCCGTTTTAGGGATTGACTGTTTCCCCCGACGTCGCTGCGCCCTTCCCCCGGGGGAGGCTGTCGAGTTTGCCTTTGAGGAGATAAATGATTGAACAAGATTGAGAATGGAGAAGGGATTATGGACTACTAGAGGGTGCCCTGCTTCCCTTTGAGAGCCACGAGGAGTTCAGAAAGAGGATAGGGGTCCATCTCCAAAGGCAGATAGGGAGAAGCACCAAGGAGGCTGGCTGGCAGGGATTAATGTGAGGATTGGCTGCTGGAAGGAAGGAGGACATGGCTGGAATGGTAAGAGGTGCTGCTCCTGCTCTGGGACTGAGGAGCTGACGTGCTAATGAAGGGAGAGGAGGAAGGAGGTGAAGAGAGGAGCTGGAGAGAGGAGGGGAGTTAGGATGCGTCAGCAGACCCTGGGCCTCTCTGCTCCTCTCATCGTCTCCGGGACACAGTTCGATGACGTGTGATTCGTTTACCGCGAACGACGTTTCAGGTGAAAGTACGTGCGAACAAAACAAAGATGAACGACCACGCAAGATTAGTATTTTTTTTACAGGTCAGCCTGCGACATTCGGTCTTCTCTACTCTACACACGTCAAAAAGGGTAACATAGAGAAGGGTTCTTTCGATTTTCGCAGGCTCTATATTTTGTTCAGAAGGGCTCTCTTCAAAATTGCCGGGGGGTGGGGGGGGGGGGGGGGGGGGGGGGGGGGGGGGGTGGGGTGCTCGAGAATAATTACCCGGCGGCTGGATAATGGTGTGTCCACGGACATTCTATTCATCGGGCAACAGCCCGCAATCGAAAACATCTCCATCACTGTCACTGCTCTCCGGCCGCCCATTGAATACGAGCAGAAGGATGCCCCCCCCTCCCCCCCCCCCCACCCCCTGAACCCATCAGCTCACATGCAAAGCATCTCCCACCTCTCTTGTCACCCAGGACCTGTTCCCTCCCTGCCTCACATCCAAGTCACTGTCTGTTTGTCTGTATCATCAGAAGAGGCCTCAACGAAGTGTTCTATCTGGTTTGCTGTTCCTTCAAGCACAATGTCCGTCAGTGGTGTCAAACTCGTGCCAGAGGGCCGAGAGGATGCAGGTTTACACTTCAACCAGTTGGTGAAGTCAGCTGAAAACCTGCATCTTCTTTGGCCATCGACGGCACGAGTTTGACACCACGGATGTTCAGGGAGAGACCTTGAGGGAGGTTTACCCTCTGGATCAAATCAGTTCCGAGCTCATTTAATTTCCTCCTGCGCAAGTAGATTAGGGCTGCAAGAGAACGCGCACACACACACACACACACAAAAGACGACCTGATTATAGATAGCTGGATCTAAAAGTGACAGTCAACTGAGACCATTTAGAATAAGTAGAATAATGGTCCAAATAATCCACTTAAACCTCTCAGGAACGACCATCTGACAAGCTAAGTTAACGTTTTCCTTCTTACGTGACCAGATGTGATGGGAAGCAGTCTGATCTACGCAGGTCAAAGGTCATCTTGACCTGTAAAGATCAGATTGACACGCTCCTTATGCCGGGAAGAGAGCAAGCCTGCCCAAGTGCTGAAAGCTGCAATACTGGATGAAGGAATCAACTAATATGTAAATTGGAAATACATGGTGTAGAAAGGATGGTGGAAGAACCAAATGATGTGTCAGTGAGTGGATGGAGAACCAGAGAGGGTACACCGGTGGTCTGATTAGTTGATTGATGGCTGGTGAGCTGATTGCAAACTTGGGTGCAGGTGAGTAAGTGGATCGGAAGACATGGCCTAGATGAACTGGAGCCCCACCCACACACAGACACACAGACAGACAGGCGGGTAGACAAGCAGGCAGACAGACAG
The DNA here is from genome assembly GCA_030340685.1 of Protosalanx chinensis. NCBI lineage: Eukaryota > Metazoa > Chordata > Actinopteri > Osmeriformes > Salangidae > Protosalanx > Protosalanx chinensis. The sequence continues at coordinate 11,628,746 of CM059333.1, forward strand.
ACAAACAGACAGACAGCTCCCAGAAAACACGAGACTACAGCCAAGGGAAACATTAAGGAAAAATGTGACATCCAGTTCTTAATAAAACACAAGATGAGAGAGTTACAAAAGAGAGGGGGACAGAGGAGTGAGGAGAGGACGAGGGAGACGTTTGACTCACAGGCAACAGGACGTGATGCGTAGGCATTAGTCAGGAATCCACTAGGCCGCAGAGCGTCTGATAAATGGTGCTGCTGGGATGTTCCATCCCCCTGCCTCCTCGCCGCAGAGAGGAAGCACCTCTCAACTCATGTTAATGTTGCTCCCTTCATCAAATTCAATCCTGGTGGCAGTCATTAATGGGTTTGTTGGAGGCGGGGAGACCAGTGCGATGACGTCATGCTCAGCCGAATGCGGTGCGACGTAGGAGTGTCCATGTTTACAAGATGATAACTGAGATGACGGCTTTCAGGGAAGGCAGAGGAGGTAGAAAGCATAAACATGTAGCAAACCTCTCTGGTAAAGAATAAAATTAAATGTGTTAGATTAGATGGGAATCCGTTTGACATTCTTGGCGGCGTCAAATGTTTAACAAGTTTCAAACAACATGAAATATTCAGGGGAAAAACATCAACTCTTCTTGAATTTTGGTTTTCCCTCGATGATAATGAGTCAGACCATCACATTCGATCTCACGTCCTGTTCTGAAGGAAGAAGGAGAGAAGCCAATGAAAAGCATCGACATCACCAGGAGGTGTGGATGACTGGAATGGAAAGAACCATCAGAAGTCTCTTCAAATGGATAATGCTCAAATTCCAAAGTGCTCAATACGTCAAGCATAAAGCCTAATAGGTACTGAGGCAGCGCTGCACATATAACAAAGTCCTGCCGCAGATAGTCTATCCTGCTAGAGGGGTTTATCTTGAAACAAGCACATTCGCTACACACAAACAAGGTTACTGTAAGGAATCCGATCATACTTGCCGGCTCCTCGCCTCAGAAACTCGGTTAACCCTGCACAACATTGACAGCTCGATGGTTCCAGGTTCATCCTGTGTGGAATTTGGCTCTCTCAGCTCTGTTGAAACAAAATAACTGTCACTCACACACAGACTTTATTTATTTCATTTACCATAAGTAGGGAACTAATAAGAGACCGGCAGAGAGAGAGAGAGCACATGCACGATCATGAAAGTACTATAGCACTTCTTGATGACATCCCATAAAAGTCCTCAAGTCGTACATCACACGCCATGCCTTCACAACTAATTACCTCCATCACAGCAACGGCGGGTTCTGGATCACTGATTTATTATAAAATGCAGATGAAATGTCATGATAAAGAATTGGGGCTGTGGGTTCAAGGAATGAGGTGGTGAGAGAGAGGAATTTCATTATTGCAACTGATTTCTGTTAGCAGACCTTAACTAGTGAGGACGACGCCCACTCGTAGAGAGCAATTAGGTTCAGATTCCCGAAAATATGAATTCGTTCGTTCGATCCTTTGGTATGTATTATGGTATTCAGATTCAAACCTGTGCTGTTTTTGTATCCCATGGCTGTGTTTTGCTGCCTGTTAAATAGTCCTTAAGGCGGCTGAGGCTGGATTCTACCCAGGCCAATTATGGAGTCAGCATGCATTCATGTCTGGACTTCAAAGCGACATCAGCCTCTCTGGTGAAGGTTGGACAGAGAGCGCCAACGACCTGACATTTGAACCCCCGTGACCCCTAACGTTACGAAACATTGAGGATGACACAAACCCCCTAATGTTTCATGTTTCCAACACTTGTGCCAGTAATGCTGCTTCATGTGTAACTCGTGACTGTGAACGTGATAGCGCTATTGATTGTCTGCTCAGGAAAACACAAAGTCTTTGATTTTTATCAAGAGTCTCTCTGTGGATCTTCTCTGAGCTCCAGGCATATTAAAGTCCTTAATCTTGTTTTACGACAGTAAAGGGAAAGTTGAAACCAAGAAAAACAACCTTTATGATTCTGCTTCTCTGTTGAGGTTTGGAATCTCAGAAGGCCTCGCCTGGGAGCTGAATGGAAAGAAACTATTTGGGATGTCATGTTAAGCCCCAGCAGCCATCAATCAGACTTACTAATCAGACTGTCATTTACTCCATTTTCTATGGTAAAACAATAACATGTCAGTGGGTCTCCCATCACAGATCAGAAACAGGAAAAACAACTGCTGAAGTGTGATCAACAAATCCACTTTGGAGGGATCGGATGTGTACCGAAGTTATTTTTACTGCTTCAGACTCTCTCCCTGGGGAATATGTGTCTTCCGCTGGGGAAAGTGACATTTCATGAACCTCACATACAGTAGGCTCATAAACACCTGATGCTGTGCTATTTCATTTTTCATTTCAATCTCAGAGGGGAAACTACCTCCCTAACTTAGGTTTTTACTTGATATTTGGCCTTCAGTACTGTCCAGTTAAAGGGTTAGGGTTAGTGACGGGTGTGTCACTGCTAACATCCAATCCATATTCACCTGTTGCTCCATAGAGAAGTACTGGGTGATGGAGCCTCGGCCTGCCTCTCCTCTGCTGCCTCTGCCTGCCTCTCCTCTGCTGCCTCTGCCTGCCTCTCCTCTGCTGCCTCAGCCTGCCTCTCCTCTGCTGCCTCTGCCTGCCTCTCCTCTGCTGCCTCTGCCTGCCTCTCCTCTGCTGCCTCTCCTCTGCTGCCTCTGCCTGCCTCTCCTCTGCTGCCTCTGCCTGCCTCTCCTCTGCTGCCTCTGCCTGCCTCTCCTCTGCCTGCCTCTCCTCTGCTGCCTCTGCCTGCCTCTCCTCTGCTGCCTCTGCCTGCCTCTCCTCTGCTGCCTCTCCTCTACATTACATTTATTCATTTAGCAGACGCTTTTATCCAAAGCGACTTACAAGAGAGAGTTTTTACAAAGAGCATCAGTCATTGAGCATAGCAACGTGATAGACCCTGAACACAGTCGGTCTGTTCGTTTAATCTACTGCTTTAATTTGTCCTTGATGCTCTGCTCAGGAGCCAGTTGGAGGATTCTGCAGATACCCAACCTGTGTCCTATAACGTATCCATCTCTGCCCCCATAGGAAGCTCTCTAACAACAAGGGAAAGTACAACATAATGTCCTGAAAGCCTCACCAGTAAAGGAATAAAGCATTCTAAAGGTTCTGTATAAACATCCTCTTACAATACAGTTCATGAGGGTGAAGGATAGTATGGAAGGAATGGTCCCGCCAGTGTGGACAGAGGACGTATACATTGATGCTATCAGTTCTTTATTGTGAGGTACAGTGTGAGGCTGAACCATGAGAGAGCAGCCTGGAGTTTCCACTGAAGTTAGCTTAGTCACTGCCAGCTTGGCAAAACTGATTAGTTCAGCTTGATGTTAATTTATTCCCCCCCCCCGCAAAAAAAACGCAGGGTAAGAGAGAGTATTAATGACAAGTGCATCAAAACGTCACAAAACAAGGAGATCTTTACCGAGGCAAGACCGCATGACTGAGGTCTTCTCTTGATGGCATTACCATGAGGCGCAGTCAGCACTATAAAGTGTGTTTTTTACCATCCAAGATCAATGGTTTATGTAATGTGTAAAAAATACATTCACAAATCAAACACCCCAGGCCTCCCTAGCTGTAAGCCTGCTATTAGTGTATAGATGATGCTGCCAAGACTTGAAGAACAAATGAACCCAATACAATCTGAGCACTATAGTTTGTTTTAATGTACTTCAGCAGCTATGCCTGAAATGATATCTGTCTCTCATTTCCCAGCAGGGTGCTGCGTCTTTTCAAACAGACCCATCGCCTCTGATTCGATGCCTCAGTCTATCTGAAACCAGCCAGAGTTACAAACAGCAGGACCACAAATCCTTACTAATCCAAATTAGTCCCTCGTAGCTCAAATCAAAAACCTGCAGAGCTCTAAAGCACATCATATATTCACTTTATAGTCGGAACAGATGGCTTTGGGAAATTCGCACATAAAACAAGATCATATAACCGACAAACATACTCAACAAAACAAAACAAGAAAAAACAGAAGCTGATGCCACCCCCACCCCCCCACCCCCCCCAAAAAAATTGTTGACTACTTGGAGATTTATGTACACGGCTGAGCTGGTAGAATAAATATGGGGTTTGGGGTTTTTGGTCTCGCTCTGTGCATGTGTGTACCATGGTACAAAATGGCACAAAAAACATTTTTTTACACTGTACGTCCAAGTTAAAACCTAATAATGTAGGTAAAATGAGATATAGATGAAGATACAATAGATATGATATATATACAATGTCTTTGAACATGTATAATAAACATTCAGTTTAAGTCAGTCAAAAAACAAATTTGTCACCTGTTGGTGTGTGTCCCACACCCTACAACAAATGAAGCATATCTACAGAACCGCACACAGCCCCTTCTTTAGTCCCAATCACTCCCTTCAAAGCTTGAAAACTTAAAAAACAGCTTACTGCAGGTTGGAAATTTGACACCGCTGGTGCTTGATTCAAATTCATGAGGCAGGCTGCATCCATCCAGGGATGACACCTTGGAAACATGCTTGTACAGAACACCAATTAATATTAAATAACTTATGAAAAAGCTGACAGTTCCTTGCCTGCAACCAAACGAATCATAGGCCAAACCGACGGAAGGAAATAAACATTTATTGACCTTCTCCAAACCCACAGCTCTCCATTGTAATGTGTGTATTTAATGGCTTTCAGTAGATTGTATGGAGTGAGCATAAGTCGGTTAGGTTATTAGCAAGTATTAAGGCTGTTGATTTGAAACAAATGGGGATGTCATATCTTTGAAGCGTGAACAGAGCAGCAGGCATGGCAGTCATAATGTTATACGGGTCTATTATTGAGTTTTTATAAAACTATTTGTGTTAGGTGAGTCATCTCACAATAGAATGCAAATGCATTCTCATCATAGTAGCAGTTGTCTAAGGCCTGTAAAGTACGAGAGCAGCTTCTTACCGAGACGTTACAGCTGGTCTGCTCTAGATTCAGTAATGATGAAACCTATAAACTGCATTAAGACTTTTCAATTCCGCTCCAATCTTTTTAATGTTGGCCTCCCAGCCTGAGCAAAATGGCTGCTGATACCAGGCTCACTTTCTCCCTTTGTAACAAACACTTCATGCCAACAACTTGAGTGTTATAAAGCGTATTCATGATGATTGTTTGAAAAGTATGTTGTTCACTGACCTTTCAGGTTTCAGCATGTATCACCATTGTACCGTTTTCTTGCAATTCAGATAACAGGAGGTTATCTGAATCTTCAGGTAAAAGGATGTTTACTGACTAAGACTTAGTAAAGACAGCCTGTCCTTCTGGTTCAAAGGGGAGTTTTATGAATCACATAACATGATATGCCTATACGTTCATGACCTTTTCACATAATCTCTCGGTTGTTGACAAAAGCTCATGTACACTTGTGTCACATTTGCTTCTTAGAGTGGTCCATTTCGTGAAAGGTACCTGTTTGTTCAGGGCAAGCACTTTCATTTTGTGAGGAATGAAAACCATGGAAGAAATCAATGTATAACTGCCAAGTAGGGGAATTTGTATTTAGTCACCAAAACCAATTAACTTGGAAGAGCAGCGGCGTTAAAATGTCTGGGCTTTTGCTATTTTGAGCAATGGTATCTTTCAAAACTGTATGAAATACCATATTTGTCTCCCCCACCAGCAATTTAAAATTAACCAATTTGCATACTGTAGAAAAGAGTTTCAACTAACCCATGAAGTTCTGTGGTAGTAAGAAAACTTTTAATGAGCTTGACTGAATTTTGTGAGGTCTACAAACGTTCTTTTGAGTTTGTTCACTATCTTTAATTCCATCTGTTTTCACCAATGTTTCATTTATATGGCTCTATCCTTCAAAATAAATTACTTTTGACTTGAGTCTCAACATTTTGAAGTGTAAGTCCAATGTTATTGGGTCGAGGAAACATTTTCTTGTCATTTATGGTTACTTCGATGTTCCAATGGCCTAGTGTTCTGAATATTTTTAGATGGATGTATGTGAGATATTTAGCAACTTTTCCAAACCTTGAGGAAGATTCTAACCTTCCATCCAATCCTGTGAGTTTTGCTTTGGTTCCACCAAGTGAAGAGAAATGGTCTGGGGAGATTACAGTGGGAGCAGGCTGTCATTATAAACCCATTCACCAGACGGCACCATCCAGTTTGGTGGAGGATAATGGACAAGTCCTGAATGAGAAGCTCTCCGAGGAACACTACATCCCACTCCCACACAGACAAGGGGGCCAAGTAAAGAATTACCCAGAATTCTGCTGGGGGAGAGGACAATGGAAAAACATATATTTCAGGGTTATCTACCAGTTGTTTGGTGTGTTGCTAATGTTACATTTCAGCAAATCTTTCGGTGTGAGTACGGTCTGGATACACTGAGAAACCATGCTTCTACTGAGGGCTGTGGTCGAACAATTCAACACTGTCTAGTTATGTTATAGAATTATTATAGTGGATTGTCTCAACCAATCAGCAAACATGCTTTGAACTATCTAATAGTGATGAGATCCATTGTGCAACTGGCCAATATGGGAATGCAGTTAAAGGATTCACAAAGTCACAGCCTCAGTAGAGGGCTGATTTTGCATAGAGCTGTATAGCCAGACACAAGGGTTGCCATCCGGGTGGAATTGCATTTGTTGCAAAAGGTCAATAAAGCAACTGAACTTTGTAACAAGATTATTTCCGGTCTGTCTTCATCCAGGCACCAATTTCAGTTTGGCAAAGCATATAATGGCCTATAGTATTCTACCGTATTTTCTCCATTTTCACAGCTCAGTTTGGATCTCTAAATATATTTCCAGTGGTGGAATTGGGAAGAAACAGCTATTCAATGTCAGTGGAGTAAATCGAATTTGAAACTCAATAAGCATGAATGATTTTATCAAGATCTCATGAGGATTAAAGAAAAAATTTCTTCTAAGATTTTCCTTCAAAGTTATTGTAGTTTACCCCTCGCACAGGATAAAGAGAGCCGCCCTTTATCTCACCCACCCCCTCAGCAAACATTGACATAAGAACTGAAATAGAAAGTCTGACACATGTCCGTCTAACCCACAGTCTTTCCCATCAGCAGAATAGAGGCTGCTGATCAGAACATCTTTCAAACAGAGACTAGAGATCCCAGAGAATGGTTGAGTTGTATCATTAAGACAAACTTTTAGAAGGAGAAGATGGCCTGCGAGGCCAAGAACCTTTTAAGTGTAGGAGCAACTCCTCCAGTATTGAGTAATACGACAGAGAGACAACCTGCTTGTGTGCACATAACTTGTCTGTCCCCGACTCCAGCCGTGCTGATTCAAGTACAGGAAACTGAGTCAGTAAGGTGGGCGGTCAGTCAGGCAAACAGACTGACATGAATGGTCATAATGGTACCTTCTAGAACCATGACTTTAAAAGTGGATTATGCCAATCGGGCATGGCTCATTTACATCCATCAACAGCATTCGCTACTTAAGCAGTCATGAAATATTTGTAGAAATGACAGCATGTTTTTAAAGTTCTGAATGGTTTACGGGCAATGTTGAGTTATTATACTGAGAATATACAGCTATTTTAGTTTTGTGGACTCATGATTTCAGATAATTTATTGAAACGTTATTGCTCCATGTCAATTTGACTTCCCATCTGTTACAAATCATTTATATTCTCTGCAGAATGTCAGGTTGGCTGAAAATGGAAAGACCCTACTTTAGTCGAAAGGGAAGGATTAGTATTGTTGTGAGAGAAACTCAAAAAGTACAGATCTTAGATTTGTTCCACTGGATAAGAGATTAACAAACAAATAAAGTTCAGCGAGCTGTGAAGAGAAACTTTTAATGTAAAATAAGTTATGCCTTCCAGAATCGTGAGGACGTTTTTTGGACAACTTATTGATAACATATTCATGTCAAGTCCTTCCTCAAAGGACAGGGAGATCTTCTAGAATTCTCATGAATCGGGAGGTTGAGGGGAGCTTTGGTTACACAAGCCATGCAATTAAAAAGAAATGAGCAAATAAAATCAATGAGGATCGCTTACACTGTGGTGACAAAGGACTCAACAGAGGACAACACAGAGCTAAATCTTAATTAGCCAGAATAATGAGGGAGCGGCTAGGAAAATAATTTCAATAATATATTCACAATGTCAGCTTCTTAATTTTTCTTAATTAAGGACAATCTATTTTGTAAATCTCTAGGGTGTTCATAGGTGATATCTTAAATCAGAACAGTCTACACAGTTCACATTTGACGATGAAAGAGGAATGTATTATTGTAATGTCTTTTTATTGTTAATTTGCCTGCTTAACCCTTGTGCAAACAAGTTTTCATCGGTTCAGCGCTGTAATCTGCGGTTTGATATCTGTATGCAAGTAAAACCTCAATTCCTGAAAGGGACATTTTAAAAGGCATGTATGCATTCTGAAGGGTATGCCAAGGATGATTATCTCTGTCTTTCTTTCTCTCTTTCCCATCTGTGTCTTTCTCTCTCTCTCTCCTCCTTTTTTTTAACAAGGTGCCGACAAGAAAAATGATAATGTTGTGTCGGTCATAATAGTGAGCTCAGGGCATTTGTCATGAGGGCATGTGACTGATGGTCTGATGTCACTCATCAGCGAAACCATGAGTCCTCCCAGGCAGTCCTCACACACACACACACACACACAAATAAATTACATCCTACCACGACCTCATGCTCATCCTTCAGTGACATTGTCGCTGCTTCACAGCCAGGCACCTGCATCAGGACAATCTCTTTACATTATTAAAGCAAAGTGTTCCAAAGATGCTGCTCCATGTGTGCTAGATAAAATTCTGTCTTGACACGCAAGCTCTGTAAAACACAAGCTCCTTCCCATAGGATGCTGCATACGATGTGTGAATAGGGCTCTTCATTCAGGCGAATTGATTGTCACATTATTATTAAAATATTCTGAATTAATCAATAGCCTGTCAGCATGTGAAATAGTGTTAATGTGTTGAATTGAAATCTTATTAAAGGAACAAGTCATGCAAATTATTACCCACTTATTCCAGTGGTTTTATTTCCCTGGTTTGTACGCACATCCTGTAGGATCAGAAGTACCTCAGGCTTCTCCTCTCTGTTCTTCAGGCTGTGCCAACGTGCCTCTTTCTCTCACCTCCTGCCTTCTTCATTCAGACTAAACACAAGAAACCAAGGCTGCACAGCACGCTGGTCTAGACAGTCATTCTCTGACTGGAATGTCTTTTCCAGTGGAACAAAGAATGTTGGCCTTAGTTTTCGAACTGCCAGCAACCTAATGTCTTTCGACAATGTTAACCGGGTCAGGGCTGTATAACGTTCTTTCAAAGCAAGGGTTCAGAAGGGTTTGAAATCATTTTTTAACATAGCTTTAAACCACAGTGCAATCGAATTGCTTGGAAAGGACAATCGTGCAAGTGTAAAAACTACTGCTTTCTCCTTTGAGGAAAGTCAAGGATCTCATTCGGAATTGTAAATAGCAACTGAGACTGGAACGAAAACTACAGATAGCTTGTGGCACATCACAAATGTCGAAGGGGATTACGCAAAGGCACCCTCCCCCGTTACATAATTTCATAAACATACTGAAGCATTTCATTTTAAAAGAGGATTGGATACAATAACCTGGAGTCGAAATTCCTGGGAAAGGTTAGGGGAAGGTTAGGCCTGGGTGGATAGTGTTGAGTAAACAAATGGATTACATCTTGATTGTTCCTCGGAACCCATTAATTCCGCATACTTTCCTGCTAGTTCGACTTTGGGGAACATTCCTGGAATAACAGATCAAAGCTTTACAAAGTCAATGATCGCTGACCTTTCACCTCTCCGGGTGAGATTAAAACGTCATAATCAATGCCAAAAAAAAACAGCCTCTGATGCTCGCCTTGAAAACTTGCCATCAACGTTGAACATGTGCTTTACACAGCAGTTCAATGTCAGCCCATACGCAACTCATTACCATGGACCATGTTTTTTTTTAGATGACCCCCCTGATCTCTATGCTGGAACCAGAGAGAGACAGATGCCCAGTCGTCTCAGCTATTACAGGACTTCCCCTCCACCGAGACCAGACAGTCACTTATCACTGCTGCTGGAGTCTCATACTCGATGATGATGAAGAGGCCTCTGCGAATCCTAACTGCACTCAATACATTTATATTTATTTCAGTTGTTGGGGATATGAGCGAAACCCAAGCACTTCCCAAATAAAACCAGCAGCTTTAATTTCAACCAATGAAGTTTTAGGATACAAATACATAAAGTCCAATTCCCTCATCTGTCCTAGTCGTAATGCCTCTGGCTCTGATGTGTTTTATTAACAATTGTCTGTTAATCCAACATGTTCTCTTTAATGGGATGTTCTTCTCCGGACAAATATCCGTTTTCCAGTGAGTAAATCAATATTAATGACTTGAATGAAAAGGTCAGGAGAGCCAGAACACCCAGAACACCCAGGACACCCAGGACACCCAGGACACCCAGGACACCCAGGACACCCAGGACACCCAGAACACCCAGGACACCCAGAACACCCAGGACACCCAGGACACCCAGAACACCCAGGACACCCAGGACACCCAGAACACCCAGGACACCCAGGACACCCAGGACACCCAGAACACCCAGAACACCCAGGACACCCAGGACACCCAGGACACCCAGGAGAGCCAGAACACCCAGGACACCCAGGACACCCAGGACACCCAGGACACCCAGAACACCCAGGACACCCAGGACACCCAGAACATGCAGGACCTCCAGAACACCCAGGACACCCAGGACACCCAGAACACCCAGGACACCCAGGACACCCAGAACACCCAGGACACCCAGGACACCCAGAACACGCAGGACCTCCAGAACACCCAGGACACCCAGGACACCCAGAACACCCAGGACACCCAGGACACCCAGGACACCCAGAACACCCAGAACACCCAGGACACCCAGGACACCCAGAACACCCAGGACACCCAGAACACCCGGAACACCCAGGACACCCAGGACACCCAGAACACCCAGGACCTCCAGAACACCCAGGACACCCAGGACACCCAGGACACCCAGAACACCCAGGACCTCCAGAACACCCAGGACACCCAGGACACCCAGGACCTCCAGAACACCCAGAACACCCAGGACCTCCAGAACACCCAGGACACCCAGGAAACCCAGGACACCCAGGACACCCAGGACACCCAGAACACCCAGGACACCCAGGACACCCAGGACACCCAGGACACCCAAAACACCCAGGACACCCAGAACACCCAGAACACCCAGGACCTCCAGAACACCCAGGACACCCAGGACACCCAGGACCTCCAGAACACCCAGAACACCCAGGACCTCCAGAACACCCAGGACACCCAGGACACCCAGGACACCCAGGACACCCAGGACACCCAGAACACCCAGGACACCCAGGACACCCAGGACACCCAGGACACCCAGAACACCCAGGACACCCAGGACACCCAGGACACCCAGAACACCCAGGACACCCAGGACACGGAGGACATTGAGGACAAACGTCACATCAAGGGTGCCAACAAAATCTAACAACTTCATATTGTCTGTATGACGTGATTGCTAGTCGCAGCATTCATCCATTCTAAATGAGGAGTTCACTAAGCTTACCAGAACTATGACAGCTGAGTCATCGGTGCTCATGAACAAAGCTCAACTTTGATTTTTGTTCCCCAGCCCTTCCGCCTTATGCTCTCAGACAACCACATGGTATAAAAATCTACTGCTATATTAAGAGCCTGAGACTGCAGACTTCATTTTTGGTCAGAGCTGTCACCATCTGTCCATCCTTTTGAATTTGATTTAAGGGCTGCTGATATCACACTCCCCATTACTCCCTACCCAGATACCATAACAAGCCAAAACGCGCTCAATCATGGTTGGGTTTGTCAGTTCCATCAGAAGAAGCTCCAGTTTGTCACCGACTAGATTACGGTGGGATTGTCAACCATCTCCCCTTAGTGGTTTAAAATGGACTCTGCAACCTCCTGAGATCAGTCATATACCACAGAAATGAGTCAACTTCTAAACATACTCTATGTTACTAAATGCCAAAGACTCACTGACTGAAACTGAAGTTAGATTTGATATAACTATATATATATATATATATATATATATATATAGTATATATATACTAACTGCCCCTAGAGAGGGTATATTAGGCTTTGTTTAATGAAAATGGCTGTAAGAATTGACTGACTTTGATGTAATAATGATGGTTATTCTAACCATAAAGGAACTAATGGCATCATTATCATGGCTGTATGGCCTGCACTGCAGAGGACTGGAAATTGATTTAACGTAATTACACCTCAGGATACAAAATGACATTTCCAAACTCACACCTTTCCCACACACACACCTTTCCCACACACACACCTTGTGCGTGCATGCGTGCGCACACACACTTACACACACCTATTGCTACATAAAGTTTGAAGTATACACCTTGTATATGTTCTTGTTAAAACAAAGAAAGCTAATTAGTGCCATGGACCTTCTCACAATAAAGGAAGCGTTTTCTCCAGACCTCCGACAAGGTGAACCTGACACCACAGGTTAGAGTCCACTGTCCATTCAGACTAATTACATCTCTGCTCACTGCTATCATCTAAATGCAGCCAGGCCTTCATGCTGCTTATCCAAGTCAAATCAGAGGGGTCTTATTGAAGTTCAAACCCTTGGTAAGTGCTCATTAGCAGGCCGGTGCGCTGAGACCAGAGCAGGGAGATATTATATCAGCCCCTCCCTTCTCTCACTCTCCAGGACTACTGGCTCTGACCCTGCTCTCCTCTCTAACTGGACCACGTCTCTAACAGCTACATCACCTGGTTTCTTTCTCCAGGACTGTCCCGGTCTCCAGTCACTCCGGCTAGTTTCTCTGCTGCACAGCCTCCTGTGATTACACCTCTATGTGATTAAGTAAGGAGAGCCTGCAGGGCTATTCCTTTCAAACCAAAGGGTCATTTGTCAAGGGCACAAGGCCCACAAGTACAACAGGCTTTTACTGCAGTCTCATCTATACACATCTGACAGCCTCACAACACATTTTGGAGTGAAGGAGGGTCTTCTTCATTCCTTTAAGAGAATCAAGTAGCTTTTCAATTGCAAAATTGAATCCCAGATTTATATTTCAACAGACAAATTAAGGTATTATTTAGGAAATTTTAGATTTTCTTTTTTTGCTGACTTGACTGACTTTATGACTGATGTAATGGAATTTTACATTTAATACTTGCACAATGATTTTATGCCAACACAATGCCTTATGAAACAAAGTGATACAACAAGATTTCTTATCTCTCAGTGGAAAGTTACTGATAAAAACTCCCCCCCCCCCCCCCTGAAACTGTGGCCGAAACTGTCAACATCTATCTAATCACAGATTAGCCTCCTAAATCTCCCTGTAAAAACTCTCACTTATCTTTCAGCTGCACAGATATCTCTGCACGCTCATTATGTGCATGTATTCAATAAAACCTTTTTGAATGCAGAATGATATTTTTCCACCACACTGACTGTCATAAAGGAGACTACATTAAATGCGTGACTTCACAAGCATTTCTGGGTTTCAAATGTTTTAGGGAAATATCATTACCAATATTTACTGGGCAATTCACTACTTCCTGAGGTCTGTCTTTTGGTCAATCTGCATCCTATTTCTTCTTCTCTGTCACTCTCTCATCTTTTCTTACTTTGCCGCTTGAGACCTTCCAACCCCCATTTTGTATTCTTCTATCCGTCCTCCAGCTCTCTGTATCCCTCCTCCAGCTCTCTGTATCCGTCCTCCAGCTCTCTGTATCCCTCCTCCAGCTCTCTGTATCCGTCCTCCAGCTCTCTGTATCCGTCCTCCAGCTCTCTGTATCCGTCCTCCATCTGGATGACTTTGTTGAGGACTAAGGTAAAGTCAGTAAGATGGACTTCCCGTGTCATTTTCCCAGCTCCCCCCTCTCTTCCAGGACTAATATATGGCACTTATTCATCTTAGAGACAGAAATTGGAGAGTAATACTCTATCTACACGCAGAACTGTATCAAAAACTGCTTGTTGCCTATATCATATTATGTTATCTCTCCCCTGCAGACTGTGAGGAGTCTGGTTGGGAGCCTAATTCATCTTTGGCTCTTTAACAGGGAGTATCAAGATACACAGACGACCCCTTCAACCATTTGACCTTTTTATCAACCTGCTTGTGACCCGAGAGTCAAAAGGGTGTGCTGGATCAGCGAATAAATACCCAAGACCAAAGGTGGGCGAGAAACTGAGAAGAGACAAACGAAGACCTACCAACAGCGATAATTAATTGAGCTCTGCATAAACTAATGGAGGGTAAAGCTATGATTTGAGAGGTCATTACCTAAGTGTCACATGTAATCATATCAGGCTTCACCTGGCTGGTCGACCATTTTTCTGCAAATAAAAAGGGAAAATAACTTTTGTTTTTTGGACAAATTACTAGACTCCATTTCTTAAGCCGACATCTTGATATCCTTTCTGGCAGTCTTAACCTCAATTGCTTTGTGCTGTCACTTAGAAACTTAAGGACAGGGTGAACTTGTTTCCAACGCTGGCATCATAGGCTAAGTGTTCCTTCCCAAAAGACTACATTTAACTCCCAGTCGTATATTATTCCTTAAGAAACAAATGAAGAGCTCGGTAAGTCGACAGACTAATAATTCAAAGAATTACACACACACACACCCACAGACACGTACATCCCATCCATCATGTGAAACATTGGTTGTTCTCTAGTTCTGCCCTCCCGTCTAATGGCTCCATAAATGTCTATGTTGATATGGACTGCAGGACCAGTAAACGCCAATGCAGGTCACGGTGGCTGACCACCTATGTGGTTACTGAAGGACAGGACCGCCCATAAACTGCTGGAATGTGGTTATCGATTCGCCCATCACAAAAAGCCCCACCGATTACTATGATTCATAACTTAAGGTGGAAAGCGTTCGGGACGGGAGCCATCGCCATCCACTTCTGCGGAATAACAGGTCAATCTCAGTCAAAGGGAGCCAATCGCTGGCCGGTTCCTCTCATCTCTGGAGTCTTCACATGATCATTTTCTTTTTTTTGCCGAGGATCTTCATTGATCACCATCGGACGTTTTTTTGTGGATCTCTTTTGAACGCCACCTCATCATTCTGCCTCACTAACCGGCCTTGGGTCGTCCCAGAAGCTCTGGGGTCGACGGCGGGCTGAGGAGAGAGATGGCGAGATGATATCCTTTTTTTTATCCCTCGCTCCTTTTTTACCCGCATCCCTGGTGATACAGTGAACTGTGGCAGCATTATTAAATGGTCGTTTTTGATTTCGTGCTTTTGCGGTACGATGCAAACAGCTAAGATATTTGGGATTGTTCTTGGCTAATACAACATATGAAATAGTTTTGGTGGTGTAACCTTCACTGGAACTGGAAATAGAAACTGGATGTGAGACTGAGGTAAAATATCTGAACATATGAAACACTCAAATCCCATGTGAGAGAAAAAAATGAAAGAGGCTAGGGAGAGAGAGAGAGAGAGAGAGAGAGAGAGAGAGATGAATAGAGGTAGAGATCACCACTTGCATGTCCTAGATGTGGTCATCTGAGGACACGTCAGAATATATTTTATTCAGACAGCTGAATCAAAGACTCTTTCCCAAAGCAGTGTGAGCAGCCTGGGATTCGGCTAGCAACACACCTCAGAGTTTGTCTGTTCAACTATACAACCACTCCACGAGTCCTCTCTGCCCTGACCTTGGCTGTTGCTATGCTATCACACAAGCTTGGGGGAGATGGTAGGAAAGTCTGAAAAACTGGCCTTACATGAGGACTTGCTTGTACTCTGGCAGCCAGGTTTTTCTCAAGGAAAAGATTTCATTGTTTTAACTGCACAGTAGACATGGTGCGTATCACAGTTTTGACACAGTGTATATACAGTGAAACAGCTCCATCCATTACATCTTGGCAGCTTCTTTATATCATCTTTAAAATTAAAGGTCCACCAGCCTCTGGACTTTACAAGGAACAATTGTTTTCTGACAGTCCAGTGAATCTCTGGTGGAATCGTGGGGGGGGGAAAGTTGAGCAGAGGAATTTTATGCAAATGTACGACAGGCTGAATCAAAAGACAGCCTGCTTGCTGTGCTTAGCCGGATAACGTCGGTTGTACATTTGTACACCCATTTACTAGGTGCAATTATTATTCTTTACGTTCAATAACTTATATTATCTTGTAGTTAGGATTTTCTATTTTCACTGTATTTTTACTGTATTTTTTATGCTTAAACTCGGTCCTCTGAGTGCTATACTGCACCCTGCTGCTGTTGTAAACTGCAATTTCCCCACAGTGGGACACATAAAGGAATATCTTAAATCTATCTACCTGGGGCAGAGAGGTGGTGTGGACATTCACTTGCAATGGTGGACATTCACTGGATATTTACAGTTTTCACATAGTGTATTATTAATGAATGCAAACTGCAAAAGACCCCACAGGAAACATATTATTGAGACTTTTTGGGGGGGAGAAACATACGATACGTTCATCTATGGCTTGTCATACAAGGAAATGGAAGCTGAGACGAGTTTGAACAGTAGAACAGAAGGGCCCATTCGTTCCCAGATATGGCCAGGCAGGATGCACATGACAAAGTTAACCTTTGATAATTGAACCCCTGAACGTTCTGACCAAGCGGGGCTCTTCCTGGCGCCCACAAGGGGACAGAAGGTGATGATTCATCGTCTGTCTCCATCTGGAAGCGAACCAAAGGTGAAGCCTGATTGTGAATCTGAATCCGAATCCGAATCGCCATGCAAGTTATATAAACACGAAATGTACTGTGGCAGGATGGAGCAAACAAAAAACATGTATGGAACTTAAATAAGACAAAGATTTAAAAAATAAGATAAAATGTAATGGAAAATAGCTCTACAGAAGGGGGCATATAAACTATAAGAAGTAGTGATGATAGTGAAGGTCTCTCTCTCCACATGGGACATGGAGGAGTTGCTACTGAGCCAAGCTCGGGCCAAGATCCTCAATCTGCCATTCAGTCTGGAGCACATCGAAAAAAAATGAGCGAGTTTCTGAGCTGAAGCTGAGGAAACAGAAACTGACAACAAATAGAGAAACTACTTGTGTAGAAGTGTCGAGTATGAAAAGGTAGACTCCTCTGAATGCATCACTGCAGCAACACCTGAATAACACCTCAGGCTAATGATGATCTTCATCATGATATCCCAGACAATCTATTAATGGGAAAATAGATTTTTGTTTTATTAATAAACCAACTTCACATGCACCGTCTCTATGGTGGTTGACTGTCAAAAGAAACACTCATCCTATGCAGAAGTATTACACAAGTGGATCAATATTTCACGTGGAAGGAATGTTTAATTGGGTCTGGCACGCCATCGCACATTAAGAGGGATGAAAGTCTTGGAGCTGCTGTTTCACTATCCTGTTCTTTGCAGTCCTGTTAGACAGAATATCCAACAACAATCATGGACTGACAGAGGAACATGACTCATGCAAGGGTGCTGACTACAGTAGCTACAACATTGAGATTATTGCATTGAGAATGACTTCTGGATGGGGGAGGGGTGGTGGTGGTAGGGGGGGGGTCTTGATTTTGAAATATGATTCACAATCTAAAAAAAACCACTGTGTTCGGGGTCTATCTCATGGGTCTACTCAATGACTGATGCTCTTTGTAAAAGCTCTCTCTTGTAAGTCGCTTTGGATAAAAGCGTCTGCTAAATGAATAAATGTAAATGTAAATCTGTGTCCAGATGACTACCTCTGAAACCTTTTTCTACACAGTACCTACAACAGTTACAGCATTGAGATTGAGATCAGCAGATGACTTACTGGCGTTGCGGTAACGGTTCTGTATGTGTGGTTCATGCTTGAAAGCCTTTGGATTCTTTGAAAGCGAATTGTGTTTGATTTCAGAGAGTGTGAGAGGGATGATTTACCCTTTGCATGCCATTAATGCACTATGGCACCCCTCTGGTGCGTACAACACAATGGCGGAGTCTAATACTATCCGCGTACAATGACATGGCTTGCATGCAATGTTTGTCGCATCCAATCGTGTCAAATGTCAAATGTCTTAGAACATCATGCTGGACATCCTTCAGGATGACTCGTCCGGATGCAGTTCACTTCAGCTACAATCCAAACAGACAGCTAATATATTTCGGAGGCACCTCGTGGCTTTGAAAGTTCAGAGTCCTCATAATTGGTGCCATAGTGTCAGCGGCTGTCCTGTAGTTTTGGCAAGCGCAATATTACCTTGGTCACCTTGTGACCTTCACTCAGCCGTATCTGACAGGTTGTGAGAAGAGGCACGACAGATGGTACAAGAAGAGGGGAGTCATGTGGCTCAGTTAAGGCGCTAGGGATGGGAACGTTGTGAGGTCGATCCCTGGCTGTGTCTATGTGACGTTGTGTCCTTGGGCAAGGCACTTCACCCTACTTGCCTCACGGAGAACATCCCTGTTCTTGCTGTAAATCCCTCTGGCTTTAATATAAATATAAGATTAACTAACCAACTACAATTGATAATCTTCACCTCTGTGTATGAATTTGTGTTGGATTTTTGTACGTCTAAATTATTACAAAGGTATTTTCTGAAACCCAAAAAGAAAAAGGGTCAGTGTGTGTGTTCGGGCACGCGCCTCCACGCAGCAGCACAAAGTGAGAGGGACAGGTGTGTGTCCCTGTGGTGCAGGGGTGGGGAAGGGGGGGTGGGGGTGGGGAAGGGGGGGTGCTTCAGCAGTCCCTAGCTCCTCTGTGGGAGCCTGCTGATGTTTCCAGCTGTGGAGAGGCCATCTGCTGCCTTTCCTCAGTTTTAATTAGCACCAGGACCCTCTTTGTCATCACGCGCACACAACGCCCCCCCCCCCCCTCCTCCTCCTCCTCCTCCTCCTCCTCCTCCTCCCATCCCCCCCCCCCTCTCTGTGGACGCTCGGCTTGATTGGGAGGAAGAACTCCTGCGAACGCAGGGAGCCTGCGGATGAACACGCCCTGATAGCTCACCGGCGTCGAAGGCTCGTATTACTTTACTCACCATTTTCATTCTCCATTAGATGATACAGTTAATTGTCATCGCATGCCAGCATTAGCAAAAACAGACCGGTCCGTATGATGCATCTAATTGAAAGGGTCTAATTAAACCAGAAAGGCGCAAGCTTAATCAGCTTGGATGAGCAGATGAACAGCAGTGTCGTACGTTAACACGGCAAGTGAAATACGCAAAATCACAGCCGGACGTTTTTTTGTTGTTTAAGTAGGTGGGCAGCATGAAACAGGAACCGTAGCCAATCTGATAAATGTCACAGCTGTGTGATTTATGTGATAATTCACCATATCTCCAGATATACACTGTCCATTAAGGGATATCCTGCAAGGTCAATTGATCATTTGTAGGCTTCATTGTAATTATTATTCAAGATATGTCTATGGCATTTGTCTTTGTCTTTCAATGAAGTACAGATTGTTGATGAATCTGAAAGGGATCATTTATAAGAAATCACTGGCACTTTATTTTAGGCTAACTCATTTTAATGCAATAATAATTAAACAGAAAATGTATATCTACATAGAGAGAGGGGTCATTACTGAAGGGAGTCAGGTGGCTGAAACATTAGGGAATCCGGCTGGTAATCAGAAGGTTGCGGGTTCAAATTCTGTTAGTGCCAGATGACGTTGTGTCCTTGGGCAAGGCACTTCACCTTACTTACCTCAGGGGGAATGTCCCTGTACTTGCTGTCAGTTGCTCTGGAGAAAAGCACCTGATCAATGGGTAAATTTAATGTAAAATAAATTGTGACAGGCTCTATATTATGATTAAGCATAACCCTGCTATATTTATTAGTGAAGGTTTCTTGAGAAAGGTAATAAACCAAGGGCATCCAGAGTTTAGTCTCAACAGCCCAAAATATCCATCCAAACTCTCACCATCTATCGACCGAAACAAGAATCCCAAACGGAACTGAATCGCATTCATTTGGAAGTATGGAAGGAGAGCTATCTCAACCCTGAGCCCAGAAGCTTCTCTGGAGGTTCAAAATGTCCCCTGCTATTTTTATCTGTTCTGTTTATGTGTCCAAGCCTTGCTTGGCTGCCATAGCGGTTCATCCCTTTCTTGTTGATAAGGGTTGGAACAATATGGTGCTGGTCCATTTGACCATCCACTCTGCTGAAGAGGAGTCCTATGATGTTGGGCCATCCAGGGTTTGAAGACTGGGCCTCCTTTGCTGTTTCTTCTGCTGTTGATGCCACTCCAGTCTGGATGTGTGTAGATTGTGTCGAGCTGGAACTGTCAGAAAGCCGGTTATGAACGCCTTTCAGTCGGTCTGTTGGTCGCTGGACTGTCTTTCTGTCTCACGTTCTGCTATCTGTCTGTCTGTCTGTCTGTCTGACTGTATGACTGTCTGTCTGTCTGACTGTCTGACTGTCTATCTGTCTGTCTGCCTTCCAACATGCCTGGCCTGCACAGAAGCAGATTCTGAGCAGCAAAGCTTCATGAATGTACAGATGGTAATGATGCAGGGTTTGGGATGGGACTGGGCTCAAATGAAACAATTCAATTATTCAATTATTATTATTTATCAGTTATTTTAACCAAAGAATGTACGCAAGGTATTTTTGATTTCATGATGTTTGTTCTCATAATCATCCTCCCAATACTGTGAATAAAGAACGGCCTCAAACGTGTTGTATTTATGAAAATCACTAATACTAAAACCTACACCACATAACAGATGGATGCCATGACTGTAATCTGTACCTATTTTGATCAGACAGACTGTTGGGTAACAGCTGCTACTTTATAAATACAATGAGTACCATGACTACCAGTGTTCAGGGAGAACAGTTGATATTAGATCCATTCACAGGCATCAGGTTAACTGATCATAAATGAATGTGCGTGTCTATATATGGCACAATGTTTTTTTTCTATCTACGGTAAAAGATTTTAGAAGCGTCTCTCTGATGCTGCTGGGTTTAAAAGCTGATGTTTCGCTCACTTAAACTGAGAACAACTTCTTGCTGGTCGTCTTGCCACCGCCTGCCTGGGGGGGGGGGGGGGGGGGGTTAGACCACAGTAAGGGGAGGGGGGGGGGGGTTAGACCACAGTAAGGGGAGAGTCTACAGGTCAGCCTGGGTCAGCTCATCTTTGTCTTTGTCTCTACAGATAAACAATACAGAGTAGTCCTAACTTTCCCTGCAAAGTACACACCTACCCATTCACCTTCTCCCTCACTCACACCACCAGAGAGGAGACAGAGATGCAACGTGTATCTGTGTGTATCTGTGTGTGTGTGTACTGTACTGTATGTAATGTGACTTAATCAATTTAAAGCTGTATCGACCGAAAGTCAAATTTTTCTAGCACATTCTGGGCGGTGAACTTGCCAGATGTCCTCTTGCCACGCATTATTCACTGATCAATGAAAAGACTTGACATCCAAACTGTGATGTGACTAAATAAGAGGCTTGGTGTTTGGACCAGCAGCCTCACTCAGTGCTGCAGGAACCCTCTGTTATTGACCTCCATCTTTAATATTTGATAGTCACTCAATATTTCATTAAAATGATAGTTTCAAGTGCTTCAAACTGAAATGATTGAAGTCTCAATAACCCGTTCCATACTGGTTTCATAGAAATGGCTGTGAATTCATAATAGGCTTTCTGCCTCGGTCAAGGTTCTTTAGCCTGTCAACATTATCAGCTCTCTATCTGTTAAAGTCCACAGTCTAAAAACCTTCTATATACCTTTTTTTCTAGATCATTTTAAACAGACAACCTAACAATGAAGTTGAAAGTCAATTCGATTCTGTTTTCAAAGATATCTGTTCGGTGTGTTGTGCACTTGTTCCATCAGGCTGTACTGTAGCTTCCAGAGTGTGTGTCTCGTGGGTATAACCCTGCATTAGGGGGTTGGATGCCCCGAGGATGTTTTCTCAGTATGGCTTAGATGTTGTAAACAAAGCTTAATGCCGTAAACCAAGCCGACAAGGTTTTGAGACAACAAAGGTTTTTTCCGACTTTCAAACCCCCATTAAAAAATGTGGCTCATCGCATCGAAGGTGGTCAGGTGACAAATATAATACTTGAAATCAAAAGCTAACAAACGATGTTCTTCATATCAAGGGTTAACCACAACTGACCTTTTCCTTCCTCGGAGATCAACACATCACAGTCTGTTTCTCTGAGATTTAATATTTACGTGATGAATGGGACCATCTTGTTTTTAAATGCCATTTTGAGGCCTCTTGTGAGGCCCAAGGTGCTGTTGGAATTTGTCCGTTTGTCAGTTTTTGGGAATAAATGTCCCTCAGCAGCTACCACTCAATAAAACATTGACCAGCTTCAGTTGAATCCCATGTAAATAACGTGGAAGTAAGGATTTGCTGACGCCACTGGATAAGAGCTTGATCGGGCGTGTCCTCCACCACTGAGGAACAAGCCAGTATAAATCGACTCCTCCCAGTGACCCCGTGTTGTGGCCCCGTGTTGTGGCCCCGTGCCACAGGCTAAGGAGCTTTGTGGGGGGGTGGGGGTCATGTTGACTACATACCTCCGCTTACTAAACAGCTGGATGGGTTAGGGCTACTGTACAGCACTGCTTCGTTTAAGAAAGTTCTGGCTGTCTTAAAGAGCTGTGCCTGAACAGGAAGAGACCCAGTTCATTGTCCATGCAGTTGTTCATGGACAATGGACATGAACCTGATTACAATGTCCTGATTACTGCCAACTCTTCAAAAGGCCAACTGCAGGAGACTCTGTTCACTCTTCGAGCTGCAAGTCAACCTTGATGAAACCTTTTTGATCCTGCCTCCCCCCCCGAAATCAAAGTCACTGCTTTGAATCCGTGCGTTGCCTCATCAGCTCTCCAAAACTATCACCCAAATTGAGTTGACTTTGCAAACGCAGTTGGAATGAAGTGCCAGGTTGGAGTTACCGTGCGAAGAAACCTCACTCCTCTGATCTGCAAGAGACACTCTAGCGACCAACATTAGAGGTTGATTGTTAGAGCGTTGGTTTCCCACGCTGAAAACCCTGGTTCAAGAACCTTGCATTGCAGTGCGGACCAAGTTACAGGGGGTTAGACAGTCAGACTTCAGAAAGGCTCTGCAGCATCAACTGCACGTCCAACTCAGGTGTGAAACCTCGGCTGTGCTGTTGCTCATGAATCAGTGAGGAACATGTAGGAGGAGCCAGCGGCACTATTTCACTGTCAGTGTTCAGCTCTCAGATAGACAGGTGAGGGCTAGTTGTTCTGTCAGCGGGGGGCGGTAAAACGTCACATGACACAACGTCATATGACACAACCATGTTCCCTCTATGTTCCCTCTATATTCCCTCTTCTTCTTTACACCCAACTGGTTAAGTGGACTGTGATAAATGGCTCCCATATCATTTTTGACACACGCCCCCTTGAAAGAAAAAAGGATCTCATATCCATTAGGCAGGTTTACTCGTGTTGCTTCTATGAGTAAAGATGACCTTCATTAACTGCGCAATCTTTGCGAATTCCCAGAAAGCCTAGTGTCGCAACACATATCACGCTACACGTACCTGAGCCATGCGACTGGAGACGCCTCCTAAGGGATGCTGGGATTGGCTAGCCTCTCACGATGGGTGCGCCTTGACGAAAAGTCAAGTAAAGTACACAACGTAATATAACGGGGTTCCCTTAGTCACACGCAGTCTCTCAGAGCCATCCATCATGATGGAGGAGCTGATGGAGAGAGGCAGCCTGCCCCACACGATGGAGGAGCTGATGGTGAGAGGCAGCCTGCCCCACATGATGGAGGAGCTGATGGTGAGAGGCAGCCTGCCCCACACGATGGAGGAGCTGATGGTGAGAGGCAGCCTGCCCCACATGATGGAGGAGCTGATGGTGAGAGGCAGCCTGCCCCACACGATGGAGGAGCTGATGGTGAGAGGCAGCCTGCCCCACATGATGGAGGAGCTGATGGAGAGAGGCAGCCTGCCCCACACGATGGAGGAGCTGATGGTGAGAGGCAGCCTGCCCCACATGATGGAGGAGCTGATGGAGAGAGGCAGCCTGCCCCACACGATGGAGGAGCTGATGGTGAGAGGCAGCCTGCCCCACATGATGGAGGAGCTGATGGAGAGAGGCAGCCTGCCCCACACGATGGAGGAGCTGATGGTGAGAGGCAGCCTGCCCCACATGATGGAGGAGCTGATGGAGAGAGGCAGCCTGCCCCACACGATGGAGGAGCTGATGGTGAGAGGCAGCCTGCCCCACATGATGGAGGAGCTGATGGAGAGAGGCAGCCTGCCCCACATGATGGAGGAGCTGATGGTGAGAGGCAGCCTGCCCCACACGATGGAGGAGCTGATGGTGAGAAGCAGCCTGCCCCACATGATGGAGGAGCTGATGGAGAGAGGCAGCCTGCCCCACATGATGGAGGAGCTGATGGAGAGAGGCAGCCTGCCCCACACGATGGAGGAGCTGATGGTGAGAGGCAGCCTGCCCCACACGATGGAGGAGCTGATGGTGAGAGGCAGCCTGCCCCACATGATGGAGGAGCTGATGGTGAGAGGCAGCCTGCCCCACATGATGGAGGAGCTGATGGAGAGAGGCAGCCTGCCCCACACGATGGAGGAGCTGATGGTGAGAGGCAGCCTGCCCCACACGATGGAGGAGCTGATGGTGAGAGGCAGCCTGCCCCACACGATGGAGGAGCTGATGGTGAGAGGCAGCCTGCCCCACATGATGGAGGAGCTGATGGTGAGAGGCAGCCTGCCCCACATGATGGAGGAGCTGATGGTGAGAGGCAGCCTGTCCCACATGATAGAAGCTGCTTCCAGTCATGAGCTAAAGTGCCTCTGGACAAACCTCCATTCCAATCTCCGTCCACCGAGAATCACACCGGTTCTCCTGATATTCAGTCAGGCTGACGGGAAAACATTCTAGAATTCTACATGCTCAAGAATCCTGTTGGTTTATTTATTTCGATAGTAGGAATGTGAGGGACTTGGTCTCAAAATGCCATATTAAATTCTTTATATTGCAGTACATGTAACTGAGTGGCAACTTCTACACAGTAAACTGCTCTTAGTAAAAGTAGGGTACGTACAATATCAGTCGCTGGAGAGAGTTATACTGTGTGTGCAAACCGTTATCCTTTTTAAAAATGGAATCCAAGTGGATTTACGTTATCTCATTCTGTTTTGGCCCTAGACATCTCTGTTATGGGCTCTCTATCTCTCTATCTCTCTATTGCTCCACAAAAAAATACCTGGGTCTCAGCCAAGTGATAAAATATGGTGTAGCACTCCTGGGGAATGAGGCCCATAAAAATAAAAGTGGTTTGAAAATGTTCTGCTCTAAACCGAGAATGATCGTTTGGATTCTAACAAACGGTCTCTTTTAGATTTGTCTTTTGGTAATCCCCAAATTATTACAGAATTTATGTGAACGGTTTAATATTGACAACACACACGTCAAAGTCTCTTTGAGAGATTAAATAATTGAACTGTGCTAATAGTTTAATTCCAGAGGGCACATACTCTGACTCCATCCTAAACCCTGTAATGTGTTTCTTTTCAGTGTGCCCAGTGTTCTGATGTCATCCATCCTAAACCCTCCAGTGTGTGTGCATTGAGAGCAGTGGAGATCGCCGGGCCCCTCTTGGCACTACTGGACAGAAGGGACCGAAGAGTTTAGAGAAGAAGAACTGCTGCTCAAACCCGAACATCGACCAGCTAACTACACCCTCTAATCTGGTCACATGGGTGGAAAGGGGAAGCCCTCTGTCAAACTCAAACAGACCCTAACAAGTCTCTTGACGTTGACACAAAAGAAAAGCTGGACAAAGACCGTCACGATGACCCCCTTGGTAAATGGGACTTCAAAAGGGAACGATGGATTTCCTTTCTCTGGTGATTATAACATCCCAAAATACTCATCTCCTCAGTGTGGTCAGAATGTTAATTTGACATTTTCTTTTTATTGTTTGCTCCTGACTTTTCATTCGCTCAGATGTTTAACACAAGCCTCCCTGATGTTAAATAAGCTGGTGAAGAACTCTTTCACGAGCTGGTGGAAGTCTGCCTTCAGTCTACTGTCCTCCAGGCGTGTTGCTTTGAAAGATAACAATTTGTCTCATGAAGTACACATCCAGCAGGGAAGCTACAGTGAATTGGACTAATTACTGGCAAAATATCTTTGACATTTCAGCCTTTCTTAATCACATTTTAAAGGGTAAAATAAGTACATGAAAAAAAAAAAAAATCATGGCACAAGCTGAGCCATAAAATCAGTCAGTGTGATGTCATAAATCGTTTCCTGGTCACGTGTTGCCAGCTGGCCAGGACGTGGTTTGGATGCAGTATCCAAATTTGACGTGGCGTCGAGCGCGACTGATGGTTCTACAGATGCAAGCGATCTCTCTGGCGATCCACGATCCAATCCCTCTCTTAAACTGTAAATGTGATCTTCCTCTGGTCCCAGTGACTCAGCCCAGGTTCAACGAGCTTCTGGGCCATGAACATGGCAGCGCTGTTAAAACACTGAAACAGTTCAGTGGGAGTTTCTTGAGGCACCCATGATAAACCCAGGCGCTTAAGTAAGTGCATGCATGTGTGTGTGCTGCTGTGTGTGTGCTGCTGTGTGTGTGCTGCTGTGTGTGTGCGTTGGAGTAACGCTCACATAAAAGTGTGTGATTGTTCTGTAAGCGTATATCCAGACACAAAAGTGATCGTCAGGCCTTGTGCAGCTCTCTGCCAGCTCACTCTCCTACCAGTTTAGTGGGTATGTGGGGAGAAGTGATTCATCTGGTACTACAGACCGACGCTGGCGTCCAGCCCAGGGCTCCTGACTACCAACTAACTTCAGCACCAAATATCGAACAAAACACCTTTAAGAGAACCTGCAAAAATCTACACTGCATCTAATCATTGCACAAAAAGAAACCTTGTTTACAAGAGAATAAACCAAAATAAACAGCATGTGTAGCGGTACAATGGAGCGTCGTGTGTTCACACATTATTTCACATTGACTAGAATGGAAATAAAAATGAAAGAATACGAATTTCATCAACGGAAAACTTTGCAGTTTTTTTTCCTTCAATTCCCAAGATTCAGTCTTTAACACGTCTGGGTCGTGTCAGGGTTTCTGATCTTGGCATGTGCTTCATTCTGATATGCTCCACCACAGATGTTGAGCCACCACTGACCATACCCCTGTTAGAACTGAGCTGATCAGAGATGGAAATGTATGTAATTGCAGAGGGCAGGATAATTGAAGATGCGAGGGGGGGGGGGGTCATCCTTGGGGGATTTCACGGTGGAATGTTCTGGCATTTGTGGGCAAATGTTTTTAATCAAAGTGCAATGTGCCTTGAGAGGAAACATTTCTCATTCAGTCACTTACGAAGCCCTTTTTTTGGCAAGGCGGGCACAGGCTCTTTGATAATTGTACAGATAAGGGGGCTGTTATTGTTCTGATCCTGAACATTAAGCATGATTAAGGTGTAGAATGTAATTAGCGTAGACTGGAGTCAGCTTTTCACATATCCGCCAGCTGTAAATGCTTTGTCTCTCCGAGGGAGAGAGCCACACAATAGAACTGGATATGTCTGGAGAGAGATTGCGAGCGCCTTTGTGAAAGTTAATCAGGTGTTCAAGGATGACGCAGTCATCAATTCACTCAAGTGTTATGAGCCCCAACCAAGTACTGTTAATTAAGTGTACCTATTGTATGAGATATGGCCAATGCTCTAGAAACACATTATCTTAACAGCTCAATGCGTTTTACAGAATATGCATATCCTTGATATGCTGCATTGCACAACAACGCAATTTAATGTGCGGCTTTGTGGATGCATTCTTCATGGGCCGAACCAAAAGGATGTTTTGTCTTTTGGAGAATTTTCCAAGTGACTTTCAGCCTGACTGAACGCTTCATTTTGTTGAACGTGTGCCACCGTGTTGTCATTTTGCCAACCAACATTGTCGCTTCGTCTCCAGTCACATCTTGAAAACACTGACATCTGGGAACAGGCAAGGATTTCATTTCAACTCTTTCAAGGGAAAAATGGAAGACGGTGGAAAAAACAGGGACGTGTTAAAGTGCATCCCAGGACAGTGTGACCTAAAGCACTTTCTATACCTTTGAGAGAAAGTCTCCAAAATTGCCTTCCTAGGCACTCCACCCCTCAGCACCTTGTTAGCCTTGAGAGGTGGGGCGGGGGGGGGGGGGGGGGGGGGGGCGGTGTTGTATCCTAAAGGGGTTTAGCCAAAACAAACCAAAGAAAAACATTTATTTCACTTGAAGAAACAAAGCCTGACGGCAACACAACACAACCCATTTACCAGCTGTTTGTCGAACATCCAGACATCTGAGACCGCATGAGGGACTTTGCAGAGGCTGGACAACTGCTGAGAAATCAATTTCTCAGTCTTCGGCGATTGGATCGTACAGACCGATACTGCTTCTTCGTTGGCGGGAATTCAGTTTCTATCCATATTGTTCTAACTTTTTCCTGCATGAAGTTGTGATCAAATCACCGTGGTTTATCAACCCTCCTCTGCTTGTGTGGCAGGATTCCAGACTGCTGGCTGCTATCACTGAGTTGTAAGACTGATATTGTGATGCCAAGTGAATCCCCATCTGGGAACGTCCTCTTCTCTATTTGTCCTGCTGCTGATGGCTGCTGACCAGAGGGCAAGTCGTGATGTATTCATCCCTGTCACAACCTCACCCTCACACACAGCTGGCCAGAGAGATCCTCTGGGGTCTAATGACACACACACACACACACACACACGCACCACAAACACTTACACACAAACACACGATCACACAAACACATGCGCATATGGGTGTACAGACTGACATCCATACACACACATTTAGACCAAAACACACACACACACACACACACACACACAATCTCTGGCTCTCTCCCGAGCTTACTGTGCTAAGTGTAGCTCTCCATCACTCCTGCCACATCATGTCCTGGTAGAATCCTCCCTGTGCACGCTGTCGGGCACGCTGTCGGGCACGCTGTCGGCCAGCGTCCACCTCACGGGAACAGCGCCCATTCCTGTGCCAAGTCAGCTGACCGACGAGTGTTCAACGGCCTCGCATGCAGCCCCCTACACCAGCGTACATCACAGACACACAGACACAGACACAGACACACAGACACACAGACACACAGACACAGACACACAGACACAGACACACAGACACAGACACACAGACACAGATACACAGACACAGACACTGATACACAGACACAGACACACAGACACAGACACACAGACACAGATACACAGACACAGACACTGATACACAGACACAGACACACAGACACAGACACACAGACACTGATACACAGACACAGATACACAGACACAGACCCCCTTAGCGAGCGGAGAGATCCTCTGCACCGTTCAACAATCGTTTTCCTCGGGCACGACACCGTCAATTCACAAAATGGAGCGTTCAGCATTTTGACAGAACACCTTTTTGATGCACGCAGCCCTCCGATAGGCCGTCGACAAGAAGGAAGCCAAACATCCGTGGGCAGAACAACGTCTTCCAGCACGCAGCCTAATATCCACTGGCCCCGGCAGTGCGAACACCAGTCTCTACTGTTAGTTCTGGATGAGAAGCAGCATAAATCAGGGCGATAAGAGGGCCGTCTAGGATCCCCAACCTAGAGTGTTCAATCTGCCCCGGAGTGGCGAGCTTTCCAAGCTCCTCGGTCACGCCTCATCTCCTCCACATGTTTGTTTCTCATCCCTTTCCCGCAGAGCGCGGTCCGCCCCTATCGTGAGCCACCGTGATGTTAGCTTAGCACGTCGACGTTGACAGAGAACAGCGCCGTGCTTCATTACAGAGGTCGTGAAGCGTGAACAGACAAAGATATGACGGTGTCTAAGAAGCTCTGAGGAACGGTTACGTTACCCACAGGGCTGGCCATGATGGTTTTGCTGACCAGAACCCCTGAAATGTTCCAGCGTTTTCAACAGACGTACCACGGCTAAGCACCTGAGAAAATCCAAAGAGCACAATTGAGTCACAGGATTTATTGACCTCAAAGTAAAACCGTATTGATCAGCATAAACAAGTTCAACTAATGAATTGCACACAAATCCTATCGTCCCATTCGTCAGTCATGGATGGAAGCAGATATGTGGTCCATGACCTGAATTCCAAATGGGCTGTAACAGAAGGAATGACGTCTCCCCCCGCTACAGTGACGCTTCTGGCATGACATTACGGTCTGGTGGCTCCTGACTCAATCTTCTCACGCCAGTTCTGCCAGAAGTGTTCGGGCACAGTCCTCCACCCTCACCCCTCACCCCCCACCCCTCTGCCCCTGTAAACTGAGGTTAGATATGGGGGAGGGGGTGGGCGAGGGGGTTCATTGAGATAGGAGTCGTTCACACGTATTCTGTAACACCTACGTTCCTATAGGCTGTCAGAATAATATAGCTCCTCCTACGATCCTCTAGTAACCAAGGCTGCTGGTTGGTTCTTGCGTCAGAACTCTCACATTCAAATATTCCTGTTATTCCTGCTGATAATGCGTTTCTCGGTGGCCGCGACGGGAGAAGATATTGGCTTTCAGGATGTCGTCTGCTGGATTTCAGCGTTACTCTGCGATGGCATGGAGGATACCTGACCTCGACCACTCTACTCCAAACATACACACAAAACACACACATATAAACCCACTTACATTACAGCGTACAGAGACTGGCACACACACATGCATGCGCTCACACGCACACGCTGCAATCTGTATTCAGCGGGGTGAACTTCACACTGCGCCTCTCACTTGCTCTCATAATAATGGACAATATTCGGGTGTGAGGATAAACGCAATTCCCTGGAGGGTTGAGTGGAAGTCTGAATTCATGGCCAGGAAAGCACTTATTCCCAGGCCAGGCCTCTGAGCGAAGAATAGAGAAGCGGCCTGCTTTCATACAGCGCTCCGTAAGTAAGCAGCCCGTCTGAATCTACGAGGTTTGAGAAGGGCTTTAATTCTAATTTCAGTTCTATATAACAAAGCCAAGGGCATTTTGAAATGGGTCACATTCAAGATGACCTTCTTCCATAAACCCGCTGTCATTGTTCAAACCAGCTGCGATGGCTGTTTGGGTTCTCATCCACCGTGGGTATACAAGCCCAGCCTTGCAGAATCATGCATATTTGATGGCTGCTTGTCAAGCACCGCCCCATGAAACATTAACGTAGTTAGCTTTAAGATCCATTTAGGAGAATTGATGATTGTTTTGCCATCAGTCAAAAACAGATTTAATGAATTCTCTGTGGTATACATTAGGAAGTGTGCTAGCTGCAATGCACGCTGCGTGGGGGCAGCTTGTGAACAGCCTCACACTTTAGAAACACTGACAAAAGCGCTTGGGTAGAAGAGGCCGCACTACCGCTGGTTCGAATCCCCAGGAGAGAGAGAGGCTTCATCTCGCAGGATCCCCAGATCGACGGACTGAGATGGATCCAACAACGGGTGAATGCCGAATAAACGGCACAAACGACAGCCGACGACATGAGTGTCGTTGCATCGAGCGGATGGACTTTCTAACAACCATCATCATCCCAGAGAGTCTTCTATCTACTCATGTTGTGTACTAGAATAACACACGATAAGTCGTATTTACGCAAATAACGTAGGACAGCACTGAAGAGAAGGTGGGGTGAAGCGCTCTGGTCATTTGCTTAATTCCACCAGTAATCAGCTCCGATCCCTGCCTCTGACGGCTGTTTTCACACCGCAGTGGAGCCGCCGCTCGATAAGCAGCCAAGCTCCCTGCTGAATGGATCACCCTCGCTCACCATCATCGATCCGCCATCAGATACGGCCGCTGCCAAACCACCTCCGGAAAGAGGCTCATGTCTGAATGAGAGTGAAAGAGAGACAGAGAGAGAGACAGAGAGGGAGAGAGAGAGAGAGAGACAGAGAGGGAGACAGAGAGGGAGACAGAGGGAGAGATATACAAAGAAAGAGAGAGACAAAAACAGAGTAACAGAGAGAAAGAAAGACACAGAGAGAGAAAGAGAGAGACAAAGAGAGAGAGACAAAGAGAGAGAGACAAAGAGAGAGACAGAGAGGGAGACAGAGAGGGAGAGAGATACAAAGAAAGAGAGAGAGAGAGACAGAGAGAGAGGGAGGGAGTGTGACAGAGAGCTGCTGCACATTACTACACATTACCTGTTGTTGCATTTCATGGTTCAGACCTTCACATATTTCTTTTTAAGCACTTACAGGAATAATGATCACTTTACCCTCGGATTCATATCTAAATCTAAGACCAACCAAAATTGTCTGACTGCTGAGGATACAACCTCATTGAATCAATAAAAAAATGTAGTCAAATATTAAACTCTGTCACACAGTCTCTAATGTATAAACATAGCGCCCCAAGCAAGGGTGTCAAACCCTGTGAAGCTTGTTGTCATCATTAAAGCCTTCATGACAGCAACTGACACCTGATCAGTTTTGCTGGTTGACAGCACATCTGCACTAAAGACACATCAGCTGTCAGTAACTTTCAGAAGTGCTAATTAAGTTATACTTCTGTCCAGGTTCAGAAGCACACGGCAGCAGCCCCATAATTAACCTTCATATCATTGTCTCTTTTTTTTTCTCCACGTTTAAAAATAAAGACCGTTCTTAATCTCTCTTTCTAAAATGTGAGTTGACGCTGCGGTCTGTACCAGCACCACAGCTTCTAGGAACCCAGTTTGTCCTCTGTTGTTTTCTCCTTGATCTGACCCTGCATTGACTTCACGCCTGTGTCCTCTCCTCTCTCTGACCCGTGGGCGCAGGATTGACTTCGACACTGGGGCGGACACATTTGCTGGAATATCTTCTCTTTCACACTTTCAAAATAAAGGTTCCAAATGTGCCCAGTTATAACACAGCATACCCAGTCATAACACTGTTCATACTTTAAAAGTAACCATGAGACCAACACCATATGATATGGTAACGATGAGAGGGTCAGATAGCTCAATGGTTAAGGCGTTGGCCTCATGATCAGAAGGTTGTGAGATCGAGCCCCGGCTGTGGCTATACGACGTTGTGTCCTTGGGCAAGGCACTTCACCCTGCTTGCCTCAGGGAGAATGTACCTGTACTTACTGTAAGTCGCTTTGGATAAGATAAATGTAAATGATAACATACAACGTTCATGCTGTAGAACTTAAACCAAGTAACAAACACCATACGATAGTGTAGAGTATGTGTTCATACTGTGATAAGTAGCATGGAAACCTTTCTACAAAGGGGGCCATGTATTACTGCACACAGGGTATATTTAAGTGGTCTCCGGAATGCACTACAATCCATTCCCTTCTAATGCAACGCTGTCCTATACAGTCATTTAAAATCCATTACTTAGCAGTTAGCAGACTTACCAGCATGTCTACCGTCTCTTGGCTAAAACCTCCAGAACATCTCATTCTGAAGTGGCACTCCGAGTGTTCAGGTGGAACCCTTGACGCTAAATGTCAAGTGGAGATATTTCATGGAGACACGTCAGTCTTGCAGCTCCTGCCTGGAATGACGCATGCAGCACATTAAGATAGATGTAGAAAATGGAGAGTTTATGAAGCTTTATTCAAACCTGGCGTAACCCCGACTCCCAGGTTCACTCGCTCTGCACCAAGCGGGTCTTGAACCAGAGTTTCCAGCGTGGGAGACGGACGCTCTAATAAGGAGGCTAAAGGCTGCAACCTCTAGTCTCGGTCGCTAGAGACGAACACTGCACCACCAGCTGGCCCCTGTTATACACCTGTTATACTAACACTGTTTTACGAGACAGACATTCAGAAAAGCCCAGTGTGAACATGTGTGAGACAGTGTAGGTGCATGAATCTCGAGTCGACCGTACACACTAGCACATCACTACTATGCTGTAAGCGTGAGAACCCTCATGTTACACTACCGAGGCATCCACTGAACAGGGAAGTGTTGTGAGGTGGGAAACATTGTTTACGACTGTACTCTGTGCGCATGTTGATGAATGTCTCTCCATGACCTGGAAAGGAGGAAATGCGGAATAGTATGTTTTTAGTCATTCGGAAACATTTACAGTAGGTGTTTGCTATCTGTAACCCGGTTTGTTCATGTAATTAATTACCAATCATCCATGTCGACAGTTACGTTGGGCGGTACACTTTTCTCTTAGCCACTTCTGAGAGATTATTTCATGCTTCGGTGGGGTTCATCAACAGTGTCATTATTTCCTATTAGCATCGCAAGTTTTGATTGATTTCCAGAGTTAATGTGAAAAGGAAGCTTGATTAACTCAGTCTGTGTACTAACCTAAGCAGTTCCTCCATCCATTCCCGAAGGCTTTGGAAAACATAATGGTGTGTGAATTTTTATAGCTGAGAGCAATGTCTGGTATTCTTCAGTCGCTGAACGGAAATGTTTCTCATTCGAAACAGTCAGAATGAATCCCTAATGTGACAAACTGGACGTGTGAGGGGAATTGTATCATCCGAGCAGACATTCGAGGTTGCACTAGTGGAATACTGAAGAACTGACACATTTCATAAAAGTATGAAGTGATGGAATATCCAATGTCATTTATATCTGATGAAGGATAATTGCTTGCGACACATTCAGAATAATATTAGATGAGATGATATTCCATACAGGGATATTAGAAAGACAATATATTACTTTTCAATCTTTATCTTTGAGGTGGATATCCTTACAATATTTAAATCCCCTCCAAATCTGCCTGATGATCTTAACACTGATAACTGAAACTTCAAGATGATGTTGCTGTTTAGAAGTGCACATGTGAATGAGGTTCCAAACTCATTCTGCAAAAGAGTTCTGTTGTATTTGGCTTCTCCTCTCTCTCTCTTTATTGTTTGCAATAACTCAAATTCTTCTTATTAAACGTCTCTGGTCTTGTCATGGCGGTCCT
Source organism: Protosalanx chinensis (assembly GCA_030340685.1). Taxonomy (NCBI): domain Eukaryota; kingdom Metazoa; phylum Chordata; class Actinopteri; order Osmeriformes; family Salangidae; genus Protosalanx; species Protosalanx chinensis. The sequence goes on from CM059333.1 coordinate 11,663,742, forward strand.
AATCCCTCTTCCATTAATGATGTAGACCGGCAGATGACTGAAAACTGATAGTGTGCTGTGGCCCATAAGCCAGCCCAGGATCTTTTCACACTGCCTTTAACAACCCAACAGAGTTGTGGACAGGATCTTTTAACTGTCAGACCATATATTCTCCTGAAGTCCAAGGATTATTCTGGAATCTGCTCACATCAATTAGAAAAGCAGGTCTATGCTGTACTGATTGAAGTAGCTATGTACAGCATGGTGATTGTTTCAGGAACACAGATTTCTTCAGCTTCAGATTTTTCTTCCTCGAATATAGAATCTCAAGCATCTATCTTACAACCCTTTAGACGTTAACGCTCAATTAAACCAACCGAAGTAGCTTTTACACCCGCGTCGAACAAGATTTACTTTTACATCTTAGGAACAAAAAAGCTGAAATGAGGTGACATGATTGAAACACCTGTGCTGTGTCCTCACCAGGACTGAGGCCCAAACACCAGCAGCCTCATTCTGCACACGGAGCCTTTTAACACATCCACAATAAACCGTTGCCCCGGCAGCGCCTCAGCAGACACTCAGAGGGAGCTATAAAGGTGTCACAGTGATGCACTGAGACCCAGAGTCTGACCCTGACCATGAGGAACTCATCCCTGGAGACCTGCTCCTCCCTCTGGACTCGTGTCGGATCAGGGGTGCAGGATGTGTCTCGGCAAACTCTTCTGAAGTCCAATCTCCACTCTAATAAAAGGGACACGGTTTTTTTCCGCCCAGATCTAAGCGGCATTGGAGGACATCGATGTTTTCGTTTTATTATTAAAGCTTTAAGTGCAGACCTTGTCTATTAGGTCTTCTCATTTTCTCTGTGACCTCTTAGAGTACATTTCTTATCTTTTCTTCTGCTTCTTCCACCATTAAGATCAATGAGACTGGGAAGCTACTTGTACACCACCTTGCTTTTCTATTTTTACATTAGGATTAGCCTAGCTATCCTGTTGATAGATCAGAATTTCCACCAATCACGTCATTGCAGCATCTCCTAGTGGTCTGATGATTACATTAATTCACTCTAACACTCTATCATTGTTCTAGAACATTAGGATTAAACAATTTGGCAGTTCAGAAGGGCATTATCTACATCAATGTTTTAGTAAACAGGAAAACTAAACTCTTGGTCATTACAGACCATTCCCTAGTTCTGAGCCTAACTTACTTCACAGACAATTAGGAGGCTGCGGGTAATATTGGTAAAAACCTTCCAGAATGTTCTTCTGGAGTTTTATTGGTGTCCTTGGAACGCAAGCAAGTCGCATGCGGATGGCAGCAAATTTGCACAGGTTTGTGTTAGTTGAATCGTAGAGACAGTTGCAGACGATTCCCAACTATGCACAGAATCCCAATCATGTACGTTGCCAGTGTCCATCTCGGTATGAGTGCCTCTAAATCCATCTCAGTTACTAATTATTCAACCGCTTGCGTCGAGCCCCAGGTTTCAGCGCTACTTGACTTGAGGGATGCATTTGGTAAACACAAATCCAAATGTGCAAGCTCATTAACATTAGTAGAGCATTTCTCCTACAGCTTGACACATTTTTATTGGACATTAAGTGAGAACAGATGGCTCAGAAATCATCTCCCAAATATGGTATCAATCATCGTACGCTGGACTGCAGAGGGAAGCCAGCCTCGGCAAACTCCAGGGGAACGTCTTCCCTTCGCAGAGAAATCCGTCCGATATTACGTCTTCACTTTGAATCGTTGAGATTTCCGTGCCGTAGATTATCGCACAGTTTGACCTCTCTCCATCCCTTGTGTGTTTTCATCTTCCATTGTCAACTATGATGTAGAGAAGAGGCCATGAGCTTTCTCAACCGGAACCTGCTGCAAGCAACCAGTGTGTGCTCATGTAGAATTCAATCTGTCGTCGGAGTATTTTCCTATTGAATTTCATCCATCACGGGATGGATGAGAGTGGATTTCCGTGATCCCCTTCCCATCTCCCCAGTCAGTGAGGTGCTGGTAAATCTCAGCGGGCCAGATGAGGCCACTGCCAGAGCAGCTCTTCAGCTTGATTCCTTCAGCACTGTGTGTCTAAGATCAATCTAAAGTGACATCCGCCTCTGGAGCGAAGCACAGCAGGAAACCCATTCACCCCCACACACACCCCAACCGTGCAGCACACACACACCCCAACCATGCAACACACACACCCCAACCGTGCAGCACACACACACCCCAACCGTGCAGCACACACACACCCCAACCATGCAGCACACACACACACACACGTACCCCAAACACACACCCCTCAACCACACAGCACACACACCCCAAACACACCCTAACCCGCACACACGCTCGGTGTAGTGGGCAATGGGATCAAGGCTCAGATCGCCAATCCAGGAGTCAAAGTGAAGGGAGCGGACCCTGTGATAAATCAGATCATCGATAAACTGAAGCACATCAATCAGGTGAGACCCTGCTGTTCCTCCTC